>JAHKKF010530111.1:13211-34747 GCA_019740295.1 Labeo calbasu | reverse complement strand
AACATAGTGGTCGTCATTTACTCCTGACATCTGAGCCGCTGAAGATGCAGTAGATTACGTTTGTTTGTGAAGGGAATGCGCCTCCCGATCTACATATACCCGTCACACAAATCAGAAGTGAGTATAAGGGGTTTTTCATGAATCGTTGCGATCGCCTTTTCTAATGATGTGCTAGTTAGCAAGTTTAGCGGCTAAACGCGGCTAAAGTAAACAGGCTCGTCACTCCACAGAGAGAAGAGAGGGGCGGGGCGAGCGGAGCTCATTTGCATTTAAAGCAGCCTCGACCAGAATGAGATGATTTTTGCAGAGCTGATTTTGACAAGGTAAAAAGGGTGTTGTTTTACACTGTACCACTGCAAATTTTTAACCAAAGTATATTATAGACTTTTCATGAAGACCCTAAAGAATCATATCAACTTGTGGAAAATGGGCATCCGATGACCCCCTTAAGAATTTGCCTATTACTAACACAACCAGCATACTAGCCAACTCAATTACCCAGAGAACATCAGTGAGACACTGGGCACAGACATTTGAACATTGAAGGTAGGAAACACCACAAACTGGATTCGACCCCGTGTCGCTGCCACACGAGCGCACTCGCTTTATCAGTTGCGTTACCAAAACAGACATGTACTGTGTTAAACTACGGTCACTTTAGACTGTTACAAGTACTACTATAAGCACAAATGATATGGACTTAAAGACTGCGAATTGCAGAGAAAAGTCTTAATATAGGCGCAGTAAGCAGTGTGTGAAAATAAACGTGAAACAGCCTGTATAGAACATGAAAGTGCATTAAACTTGAAGCTTTTAAAGCCAGCGGACACAACAGTGTTTAGAGTGTTTTGCTTACCTCTTACCTAACATCACCTGTCATTAACACTGCAGAAAACAATTGGATAAACCGGCACAACGTTATAGTTTTATTCTTGTACTCGCAAAACGGACAGTCCCGTTTGGAATGTGAACGTGCAGAACTGCTTATGTTTCAGTGCATGTGGAAGGAATAAAACCATCCGTAACATTTCTCTGCCCGTTGTCTCTGCACGCTTCAACTCAATGCATTGCTCAACTGTTCCTAATGTAAAACGCAATGCAATTATTTGGCAGTTTGACAGTCTCGCAGTACGCTGCGGATTTAAATGTGACGCATACATGTACTACATTTTAATAATTATTTTAATCCTCTTTTCATGTAGCCAACGTCTCTGAATTCATTTGACTTTTTAACTTCTTGTGTAGTTTTGAGGGCTGGTCAAGATAATTTGAATAATTTGTTTAATAATTCATAATATTTTGACAGTCCAAAGGGCTGCATGCAGTCCACATTTCAAAGTGCAATGTGGTCGTTGTCTGTACAGAACATTAAAGAACCATTACTGGAAAAAACTTTTGGTACAGGTGCATTGGGAATATACTGAAGTTATAAACCTTCTGATCAAGTATGTACATTTTTTTCACCATTTTATACTGACTATATGTAGTTTACATATCTTTACTTTTGTAACTACTTTCTATATCTATGTACAGCTGCAACCATGCAGAATTGTTAAAAGCACTATTTGAAGTGTGGTAAATTATTGAAAAGGTAAAAGTCATAATTATACAAAGTACTGCATCATTATGAATTATTATTATTATTATTATTATTATTATTATTTGCAACTCAAAACATGTATTTTTCTCTATACTATTTTTATACTTAAGCAGAAAATGAAATACAGTGTATTGTATTGTACATTTAATCATAAGTCAACAGAGGATTCAGCAAAAATCAATCACTGAAGTAAATTAAATTGCTTTATTTGCAAATTCCTCGTCGTTACATTTACACTGTAGAGGCAAATGTTGCATTTGGAAATTCTGCCCTTACGGCACCTGTTAGCAGAAACATACTAGATGTTTCCATTCATACCTCACATGTTCTTTGGATTGCCCACAAAGAATGCAAAAATACACAGCATCATCTCATCATTTCAGATTTGAAATACATGGTGAGACTTGTGTCTTTAGCTGCAATAAGTTTCTAGACTCTAAAGGTTTGATCTAAAAAATGTGCCAAATATGCAGCAGAGAATCCCAATAGTGTGCACTCTACCGAGTACAAATGTTTAGCAAAAGTTTAGCAAAACCAGTCGTTGGTGAATTTCACAGCTCATGAAAGTAAGATGAGGAGAGACTGACTTATCAAACCCCCTTCACTGAACACACTGGAGCCTATTTAGGCCGATGTTAAAATCACATTATTAAAAAACTCAAGACACTTCTAGGAGGCAAAGGAACAAACAAGTGTCAATACACAGAATATGACATTGTCTTTTGTGTCATAGTCTTAGGTGAGAATGATATGACAACAATCCCCACATACATACATCCACAGGATCATAAGATGAGTTGCTTCATTCATCCCTTACCGTGACTAGTTGTTGGGCTGAGTGAACATGCACATGTCACTGGGGTTATGAAGTGGGCATCCTCTTTCAAACGTTTCATCCAGTTAGTTTATATGCGTATGTGTGTGTAGGTCATGTTTTTTTGTGCTCAGGCAACACTTAAAATCACTTTGAACAAGTTTTAAAGATGTTGTAGATGGAATTAAGAACTTTCTTAAAGAGGAATATATATATTTCATCCTACCCCAAATACGTTTGTAAAAAGTATACTATTTAAAAAAACCAATTTGCAGTGCACTAAGATTGTGCTTGATGAAAGCATGAAATAACTGCATTTAGAGCATATTTTCAATTAGTATAGACACGTCAATCTATTTTTACTATACTCATCATTAAATAAATGTATTTTCAATACACTTAAGTGTATTTATTTTTCACTCGGGTAGGTTTACGTCAAGCTGTGATGTTGGTACAAATTTGGGATTAAGGTAATTTATTTTCCAAAATCTGAGACCAATCCTTAGTTCAATACCAGTCTGTCTATCTTTAAGGCTTATATAAACTTGGAGCTTCAAGCTATTAACAAACATTTTAACTGTTTAAGCCTTGGTCAAATCAGCATGCAAAATTGGTCCAAACAGCTTTCCTTTTCTAGTTACATATTCAAGATGCTGTTTACACTAAGTTCAAGTGTGACCCTGGAGCACAAAACCAGTCTTAAGTGTCACGGGTGTATTCGTAGCAGTAGCCAACAATACATTGTATGGATCAAAATGATCATTAGGATATTAAGTAAAGCTCATTTTCCATGAAGATATTTTGTAAATGTCCTACTGTAAACATATACGAAATTTAAATTTTTGATTAGTAATATGCATTGCTAAGAACTTCATCTGGACAACTTTAAAGGTGATTTTTCCCAATATTTTTATTTTTTTGCACCCTCAGATTCCAGATTTTCAAATAGTTGGCCACATATTGTCCCATCTTAACAAACCATACGTCGGAGTGGTCTTGTGGTCCAGGGTCACACATAACAAAAAAGCAAATGATTGGGTTTGTTTTGTGTCTGTCCTAGGCAGACAGTGCTGAGTTTATGTAAACGGCCTTTGCCACAACACAGGCTATTTGTACTGAATGTAAACAGACCCTCCGTATGAATATTTTTCACTCATCCACACTGCTTTCATTGGGTGCAGAGGTTCAGAGCATCTGAGAATTTTTGCCAATGAAAGTTGCACAGATCTTAAACATTATCATTGCCTTTTCATTACACAAATCTGAATTTGCCAGATCTTACTCTATAATCCATGTGGGGGTGCAGTGCAGTGGTTGAAGCTAGTTTACTGGTTAAATCTCAACAAGCAGTCACCATTAGGCTGACCGCAGCGAGTCAGCGTTGAGCCCTTGATCAGCTCAGAAGGAATCGCTCCTGGTGTCCCCAGCATGTGTCCAGCATCCTTACTGACAAAACAACAAAACCTTTGTCTCTGTCTCAGACATTCAGAACTAAATGTTGTGCATACGGTAGTCGACGGGATGTTGACGATGAGAAAGACAATCATGTGCTGTTAAGCGCTGCAGGTTGACGTCTCTGGTAAGAGAGAGAAAGAGAGTCTGGAGCGTATGGCGCCCAGGTTTGGACTGTAAATGACCGTTGTCTATTATTTTACAGCCGGAGACGGCTGTCATTCATCAGAAATGCAATGAGAGCTCACACCTCAGGCCAGACAGGAAAAGCCAGTCAAATAATCTGAGTTAATCACGGAGCCGCGCTACTGCAGCTTTCTCAAACCGGCCTGAGACGGAGCCCTCATTATATTCAATATGAAAAAGTGGAAACGGCGCGGAGGAAACGCTCATTTTCTTTAAGTCAACAGCAGCGTTTAAACATAGAGCACAGTTTCACCGAATCACGCCCGCTTCCCAATCTAAAGGTCAGCGCTGTCCATTCACTGACCCGGCATAAGAACGCACTGAAAATAAAGACGTGACCTGCTGTGTGTGTATTATAATCACTGACACTGCACTTATTATTTGACCTGTGGCCTTCATTAGCAATTCTACTGACAAGTGTTCATTTCTGTCCAATGCATCTTTATATCGTGATAGCAGATAGCACAAAGACAAAGGCATCCCTGAGCTCTGGAAAGAGATCTCAGTCGTGTTCCTGGAGATCGGCCGTCCCGCGGAGTTTAGATCTGCACCCGATCCAACGCCACTGAAGCTGATAAATACGCTTTAGATCAGGATTCAGTAACTGATGACAAACAGGTGTGTTAGAGCAAGACTGAACTGAAATCTACAGGGAAACAGATCTCATGAACTACAGATGAATAACATCACAAACCTAATGAAACTGAAATTGACTGCAGTTGTTGTGTACCGTTTTAAAAACTGTACGTGCACATAGTAAAAGGCCACACACACTACACTTTGCATGACTGTTTCTCTCACTTTTAAACACTCTTGCAGTTTGCAGTAATGTCAAATTAAAAGTTTTACATTTAAAGGACATTTGACATAATTAACACTTATTTTGACGAACACACAATTTTAAGTATTATTTTGATCTTATGTTTAACTGTAGTATGTTGTTCAATATTATGTTTAAAGTTAATATAAACTTAGTTAAGGTTGACGTCCAAATTGCAGTTTAATTGTTACTTTCTTGGCTCTTTTTCTGTCTTTTTTTCTGCTCTGGATAGCTTTTGTTTGGGTGCCACATCCATACGTCATACATTTCACATTTATATCTGTGTGTTATAGGGAATATTTACTATCATGTTTCTATTATATAGTGATATGCTACTTAAATCATTTTTGAGAGCGAGGGGCCCCCTAGTGGTTCGGCAGTCCTGCACATATAGGGAAATGTGTCATTAATTACAAATATATTCGAGTCTACCGTAAATGATTTTCAGTACATTTAACAGTTTTTTAAAAGACAGGTAATTTTGAAATTGTATAAAAAGATGTACTTAAACACAGCATTTCATATAAAGTTTAATATAAACTCTAATACATTTTCATTTACTAGCAGTTGCAATGCAGTTAAGTACCTGAAAGCATCAAATTTAGTTCACACTTAAGCATGTTCTCTGAAAGTATGTTATTTCCATAATAACAACTGATTTTAAAAGCCTCCTAGTGCATTTTTCACAATGGAAACCTAGGCTGAATCGGCTGAATAGCAGAAATATCCTCCTCTGCTCACGTCTTCAGTCTGCTGAGTTTGTAATAAAGCAGAGCGACACTGTCAGAGAGCAGCAGTAGTGTGTAATAGATGTTCAAACACACCTCAGCTGGACTTCGCTGCCAAGAAAAGCTAGAGAGCGATAGGATGTTCTGTTAGCGTAACATCACGACTGTAAGTGTTTGAAAGGCCTCCTGCTCTCAGTCAGTCTCTGCTTTTATGAAAGGCCCATTTGAAGCAGGTTTTTAAAGCACGTCGATGTTGTTTTGGGCTCTGCCGTGCTCTCGGACGTCCAGCGATGTCGTGTGCTTTCGTGAGCGTCTCTGTCTCTCGTTGAGCTGAAGCAGAGAAGGACATCAGCGCTGCTAAAAATACCTGCTGCTCACTTCCTCCTGTTCAGCACACCTGGACCAGCACAACCCATTACAGTCTGCGTGTCATCTGTACAATATCAGACATTCACTCAAGTAGACAGTGTGTAAAAATAAGCTGTAGTTTGGAGAATCTCAGGAAAGAAAACACAAGAAGTAACTGGTAATAACTGAGTCTAAACTGTTACTCAGTAACAACTCACTAATAAAACAACATGAACAAATCATGCTGTTGTTCTTTATATTTGCTGACCACAACACACGTGCTCATGTGATATCATTTGGTCAAAGTATTTAAGCGATGTGTTTAAATCAACATTGTGTTTAAGTTTAGCTCTTATACTCTCAGAAGAAAAGGTACAAAAGCAGTGCTAACACATTGTTTTATCAGTTCAAACCTTGTTTTTTTGTTAAAAAATGTGCTTATGTCTTCATTAAAAAAAAAAAGAAGCTCCGTTTAAGTGTTTTAAGTCCTTTTTGAACTGCTTCATATACATCTCCTGTAAACGCTGAGCTCTTGTGTCATCTGTGAGTGTGATGAATTCAGAGGAGGGAAAACACCGTCTCCTGCCAAAACTGGCTCCATTATCAGCTCATCAGCAGCAGCAGACGGGACGGGACGGGCTGAATGTGGGAATCATGCGGTATGGCAGGTACGTACAGGAACCCGCTGCAGAAACAAACCGCAGAAAGAAAACAGCCCGCGCCATTCAGCCGCTTCTTATCGCTCCTCTTCAATAGGATTAATGTGTGCTACACTAAAAAAAAACTCTTATTGGTGCGTGTTTTTTTTTTACATGCAATACATCATATGCTTTTATTGAATCACACAATCAAACTACAAACTGCCGCTTCTTGTTCGGGACGTTTGCATTTCGCGACGTTACCAAATTCATCAAAGATATCTGACAATGATGTCTTTCCACAGAGATTACAAACGTGTTTTAATAACTTAATCTTATTATCTTGACCTCAATGTTTGTTTGTTTTCTTAAGACGGGCAGGTCAGGTTGTGTTGGAGTAATGCGCTCTTGAAAAGAAAGCTTTTTCTACTCTGAAGAAACCTTTTGTACAATAGAAAGGTTCCTTTGATGTTGAATGTTCTTCATGGAACCACTGATGACATTGAAGAAGTGTTATTTTTAGGCAGGCTTATTGCATGATGAACAGTTCTATGTCTTCCTTTTTGAAAAACTGTAAGAATTATGCATCAGTAACCTTTGTTGTCAAATAAGTACCCTACATTTGTAAAATGAAGTTTAATAGCTAGAGGCATCTCAGTAATGTGCTTGCACAGTAAACATGCGTAAGCACAGAAACTGTATGCCATCTGAAGAAAGACGGGAACGGGAGGCCGGGATTGGGAAACGACCCGTCAAACTCGGGTCACTCGCGTAAGCGTCAGCGTGCGTCGTGTTGGAGCGTGTTCAACGCCCATCCAGACCACGTCTGCAGCCCGTGAGTGTAAGGACAGAGAGCGGCTGAGATCATGTGCTGTATTAAGTGACGGAGCTACGATCTATAAGTCAACGACAGTCTGTCAGCACACGCACGCACAGACAGACTCGCTCGTGACCGCAGCCGTCTGGAGGAACGCGGGCCAAATCAAACCAGATCGGGCCTTCGGGGTCCCGTTACCGGTGCGGGACGTTAGACGCGGCGGTCGCCGGAGTGTGGAAAACTCTTCAGGGACGTTACGGTAGCTCAGATTTTACACAGGTAGACTCAATGCGAGCAGAAGGTGAAAATTACATTTTGATTGTAGATGTAATAAAAATATAGACTCAGAACTAGAATCGTGCGTTTACTTACAAATGTCTGAAGTTGCCTTAGAATTCCACTTTATCTGATCTTGTTTTTAACATGGTTCAGTGTCCTTTAAAATCACCCTACTGTTGGAAACAAACAAAATTGATGTTTGAGACAATATAGAAAAGATTTGTCACTCGTTCCATTTCATTGTGAAACTTTATATTGAGACAGTGTTCGTACAAGATGCTGAAATTGCTTGAAGTACTTAAATTTGACTTTTTGAAATTTAAGGCCTGGAAAACCCTTGAAAATAGCAATATTCCTAAAGAGGTACTTGAAAAGTGCTTGAATTATTAAAAGACAATGCATCTATGAAATAAGTGTTTTACTTTTTTAGTTAATGTCATAAATCTAGCAAGCCAAGCCAGTAGTCGTGCTGACAGTGTCGTGTAAACGTGGCTGAAAATGCGAAAAGAGGAACAGATGAACCGATTCAACTAAGTGATTTACGCTGGAACCGCATAGGTTAAAGGGTGTAGGGGACCAAACAACTGTTTCTTGAAGCGCCCTTCTGCGTCATCATCCCGTGACCACACGGAGGCACCGCCATCGTGGAAAAAATCAGCGCAAAAGATCTTGGGGGCCCGAAGTGGGGGCCTTAGAAGAGGCCAGTTTTGAGCACTTCTGTTTGGAACGACCCTTCAGTATGGCGGCCATGATTGTTTTCACTCTAAAGTGCCCTTCGGAGGGTGATATATCCCGTTTGGAACACACCGCAGATTAAAATTAAAAGAGCCATTTATTTTCGAATTTCAACATTGCTTGTAATTATTTTAAAAAGCTCGTAGTAAAGGGAGAAACTGAACTTTTCAAAACTCAGAATCAGTTAAACCACTGTGTCACAAAATGATTCACTGAAGCGCTCCAATCAGATTGCATATCGTCAATCATTTGATTCAGATCGGGATTTTAAATATCTGGAACAGGTTCGTGAATCATTTTGCATATTGACTTCAAATCAAATGATTCGCAATATGCAAAGTTCCGATCTAAGTCAAATGAGTCCTGATCTGAAATGAAGGTCTGTGAATGATTATTCAGAACGGGACTTCAGAGTGTGGATCACGAATCATTTGATTCAGATCGGGATTTCAGGGTGATTTTGTGAATCTTTTGTGAATTCTTAAACGGTAAAAAAAAAAAAAAAAAAACATCAAACCATTAAGGCAGCACGGTTATAAAATGAAAACAAAGAAAAAACGAAAGAAAGTATACACAAATCCCATAAGAAAACTAACCATGGTTTTACTATAGTAAAAGTTTAGTATAGTTTGTAATACTTTAGTAGTAATACTTTGCATGTGCTTCACTTTATTTTGCCATTTTTATTAGTATATTTTTATTTATCTATTTATCTTTTTTAGAATTTGAGAGATTGAGACATCGTTTGAAAAGCGAGATCTCTGATTGAAGTGCTTGAAAATCAAAAAATGAAAGTGTCAGAGTTTGATTTCCGAGCATCAGTACGAACTCTGTTGAGACTTTGAGCATAAAGTGGCATCTTTACACTAGAAAACCTGGTTCCTGATATGAATGTTTACATTACAGTTATGCATTTGGCAGATGATTTGATCTAAAATGTCTTATTGTCAAGGTAAATGTCTCTTCCAGCTACAGGAACATCACACATATGTTGGTCTGTATGGGTGATTTGGTGAAAACTATTTCACATCTATCTTGTATTTTACCATGAATGGAGCGCTGCATTGATCAATCACCGTCCTGTACTGGAACCTTCCATTTCACAACAACATTTCAGGCTCTGACGTGACCACTAAGACCTTCAGCTAAACTGAAATTATTCCTGCATCTTATGGGTTTCCCAGCATTCGGAGGAAGTAACGTCAGAATTCCCATTTGACGTCCTGTCACACTTGACATTTCTGTTGACTGAGTGGACACGACTGTCTGCGTACGTTATACTAATTGCAGAAAATACACCTGGAGAGGCAGATTTTCCATCCAAACCCTGGAACGGCCGACCGCGGAGCATACAATGCTAATTGGCTATTAGTAGCTTGCAATAAACCTGTTTTCTCATAAAAGCCTGAGAACTGGGAGCTGTGTGGATGTGTTTATGGGTTATGGGTGTGTATGAATTAAACTCTACCTTGTAGTAAATGGAAATATAGCCGTCTTTGTTATATTGGTAGTCGTGGGTCGCTCCAGAAGCAGCGGTGGAGGTTAGAGAGGTGATTGAAAACAGCGAGTGTCGGTCGAGCGCCGTGCGGTGGGTCGGTGCCGTGGCTCGTGTCGGCGTTCGAGTCTCAACTCCATCAGCCTCCGTGGCCGTTTTACAGGTTCTCCTACTCTCTTTAGCACCTCTGTTACGCCGCAGTCTCTCCGGAGAGGAAGGCCTGTCTAATATACTTGTGCTTTCTTTCTCTGAGGGTTTATTTTGAGGAGCGTGTGACGCATATAGAGGCTCCCGGTCATTTTTCTCTGTCAACATCACCGCCTCCGTCTCGTACTTGTTGACAAGCCACGTTCTGGGAATCGAGCTCATTGAGGGACTAGCCGGGACGTTACTGGATGCGGCCTGAGGTGCGATGCTACGGTTTTCGTTCAGATGTGCTCACGATCATCTTGTTTGGGCTGGTCTGTGCTAGCATTTAAAGATCTGGGCTGGTAACTGAAGACTGTAGGGTGGATTCGTGAGGTATCACCGCTGATTCCTTGGTCTTTCAGTGACCTGTGGCCTGTTACACACAGCTGACAAAACCAAACAAACCCAACTTGGTTTAGCCGTCTCACAGTCATTGCGATAAACACTCTCCGTTACCTCAGGGTTAGATCTGGAGGATCTTAGGATGAACTCTGGAGCTCGTGCACCTGAAAGTGTGACATGAGATTGAGATCGTCATGAAAGATGTCATGAATTTAAATGCATTTACAAGGCAGGAAGAAACACAGCTGCTACCACAAAAGGATCTACAGTATACGCATTCACAAAGAGCTTTAAAAAAGGCTTAAAAGTTTAGCAATTTTAAAAGCATTATAAATGTTTATATCCAATCCATCTTCTTAAACCCCCCCAAAAAACTGTTTGTTCAAGCTAAACTCAAACGTATCTGTATCCACTGAAACTGTGAAATACACCATAGAACAACAACAAAAAAAACACATACAAATGTAGCTCTCATCACTCATCAATTATGCAATATATTCCAAGTATTTTGAGGTGTGATTTCACAGAATTTAATTTCTTAAGACTCACCAAAATCAGACTTTTTTTTGTTTTAAAGACCAGAGAACACCACAAACCCGTACAAGGCAAATGTGATCACTCTCCATTAGACAGACAGACAGACAGAATGACTATGGAATGACATGAGGGCGAGTGAAAAATCAGGATTTCTTTCTTTTTACCTTGCCGTTTTTTGTTTTCTTAAAGCAGAACGCAGATGCGTCCACACTTCTGAAATGCTCTTTATTTTCTGCGAGGACAGTTTGGCACCCCGTGTCATTAGCGGCGAGACGTAATCCAGAGGAACGGGCCGCCAACAGAGGCGCTTGTGTTCAGATCAGCTGACAGACTGTGAGCGCGCTGTCAAATAGCGCTCTTTCCAGGGCACTGATTGTTAACACCCCACAGCGAGACCCGCTGCCCCGGGCAATTAGTCATCCTGACAGGCCGCTTATCCGTCACCTTCCCTGAGCGTGACACGCTGGTTTCCGTGCGTTCAGCTCCCGTACGCCAAAACAGCTCCTAACACAACGTGGCGTGTGGCGAGGTGCCGTTTAACTCAAACAACCAAATCAATTACGACTGGACAGGCGATGTGCTGGACGTGAGCTCTAGAGACACTGAGACAAAGACAAATGTTCAAGACAAATGTCAGTAATAAGAGGGTACTCTGCATAAGTGTGGCACACACTCACTGAAACGGAGCTGAGTGTAGGATGTAAAACACTGCAGTGTGCTGAAATACAGCCAGGTGATGCATAGAAATACAGTGACATTTTATGAATTCGCCTCATACTGTTGTAAACTACAAGAATGTGTATTTCTCTGTCGGATCTGGGCTTTGTAAAGCGGAGCTGTAGTGTCGCTTTGACTGTGTGACCTTCTCAAGTTAGTGTGAGCGACCATCAAAACCGCCATTGTTGCTTCCACGTCCTGAAGAGAAGAGAAAGTTTATAGACTATTACTCTCATTTCACAATTTCTAAAGCGCTTTTAAAAATGTATATTTAAAACGGTCTATTTAAAATGTTCTGCTACATAACTGACACTCACGTCACTCAAAGATGTCACTCTTTATTTGGTTACACTTTATTTAACAGTATGTGTACTTGCACTGCACTCAAGAAAATACTGGGTAGTAGAAGCTAACACGGGTTAGGGGTAGGTTCGTGGTTAGTACCTAGTTATTACCCAGTTATTGTAATTGCTATAGGAAGTAGGAGCAATATCAGAATTACTGGAGAAAGGAGAAAAGTGTTCGTTTTATTCGGTGTACATCTGTGTCACTATTATTCATTTGAACTGTATCTTGGATCAAAACTAAACATGCAAGCCTTTCATGTGAAAGAGGATGTGGTGGATGCGGCAGTAAAGTAAAGTAAGCAGAAGTCAGATTGTACAGTAGCCAGAAGCTGAAGCGAACGATCTTCCGAACGATCGGCAGCTGACGTACCGCTCAGAAGAATCTCCTTCCTCTCAGATCACAGAATGAGATTCACTTGTTGAGCGATGAGTCTCAGATTCTCTGCTGCTTACATAATGACTCTTGTTTACTCAAACTCTGGGATTTGGCCTCTTCAACTACATCACTCCCTAAACGCAAGCAGAGACACGTCCGAGACGTGAGCGAGATGAGAGAGAAGAGCTCTGCGGCGCTCAAGTTTATCTCCGTCAGCTCTCTGACAATCACTATCACGCAGGAATCGGGCAGGTCATTTCTGTTTCCACATCTCCTCCACATTCCTCACGCGTTTACTCACTTTAGTGGATCGTTATACTGCATTTGACAGTCTTACATTAACATGATTAAATAACTGAGGTGAGTAACCTCAAATATACAGCTGTTATTTAAACACCTACTCAGCACACTACACAAAGGGCTTGTCTTAGTATTTTTAGTATCTTGTTTCTAGTCAAAATATCTAAAAAAGTCTTAAATCAACATACATTTTCTAGATAAGCAAAACAACATAATATATTTAGTCTTGTTACCTGTGGGAAAAAAATCTAAATGGAGTACATTTACAATTAAAACTGTCTTTCAGTGGGGTGAGAAAAATAATCTTGTTTTAAGATGAACCCACTGGCAGATCATTTGTTTACTTGTTAGACTGTACTAAATATGACTGTGTATAAACCTAAATTTGCTATAAAGGTTACCAAAATTACCAAAGGTGCGAAGGCACCTACTTTTTCTTCTTCATCCGTTTCTTCTTCCGCTCTTGAGTCTATGGCAGCCCATAAAACCACTTGTGGCAAAGTTGTGAAATTTGGCACACTGATAGAGGACAGTCTCATCATTAACCACAGCAAGTGTGGAGTCTCTAACTCAAACTCTCTAGCGCCACCACTTGTCCAAATTTTACCTCGTTTATACTAATAACTTTTGAACTCTAAAAGGAAAATTCTTCTTTCCTCTGAATCCTTGGCTCATGCAGAGTCAAATGAAAACCCAAATTAAAAAAGGTTTAGTTTTTTCGCTATTTTTAATAGTTCGTAAAACCTACTTTTTCAAACTCGTATTGGACGGTTTGTCTGATTTTCACCAAAATTGGCTCAGATCATCTTCAGACCATGCTGGCAAAAAGTTATGGAATTCAAGTTGATTAGTCAAACCGTTCTCGAATAACGCGCAAACAAATTTTACGAAAAGCACAAATGGTTGTGAGGCTATATCTCCGCAACGGTTTGCCGTATTGAGACCAAACTTGGTGTGTGTTATAACAAGCGTGATCTTAGGCTACCTGCAGTGTTTCAGGGCAGTGCCACCTAGTGGTCAGGAGAGATTAAATGTTTTTTTGATTATTAGCCTACTTTAATAAAACTGGTCTCAGAATATTCCTTGTGTCATGCCAGCAACATACATGCCAACCGGAGGCTGCGCTAGACTTTAACATTGTCCGTCATTTTGACAGACAGGGTCGTATAAATTACATTATAATCTATTATTACCTGTCATTTTAGTTTTCATATTTTAATTATAATAACACATTTAATTGCTTTTATTTTTGTTCACATTTTAATTTTTAATCATGAACCTACAGGACGACAGCTCAGTATTTAAAAACAAGTTCTCGATTTTAATAGATAATCATTTTGATGAACCAATATTGATTCTTAAATCACAATCTTTTGGTCTTTGCTCTTTTCAGCTGATGAATGAACAGTACACGGTGCGCCTTCCTTCCAATAAATAGCAATAGGCTAGTCTTTGTATTACATTTGATACAAAACAAAGTCTCAGATTTCAAATTCTGTCCATTTCATTAGGAAATTCAAGCAATAAATACCGTTTTGGCACTCTTTAATGTGGCGTGATAGATCGTTGTAGCTTCTGTGTACTCGCCTGTGCGTAATCAAAGACATAGCAAAACATTTGCGACAGATTCGTTTTTGTTCTGGATCCAGTGCTCTGCTGCCACACTGGACAGGGTGGGAAGTACAGCTATAATTTACAATATATCACCCTCAGTGTAATCTTTCGAAGTGACGGACGGCCTTCAGATTTTTCCATCGCTGATAAAAAAAAAAAAATTCCGTCCATTTTTGACCTCTGATGGCAACATACTTGCCAAATCTGCCATTTTGATTTAGGTTGAAAACCTACTTTTTCTAACTCCACCAAGACCGTTGATCCAATTTTCACCAAAATCTTCATCTTCAGACTGTGCGGACACAAAGTTATGGATTTTGTGTCATTATACCATTTTTGTATAGCAATGCAACAAACTTGAGCCATGATGGCAAATTCTAAAGCGGTATCTCTGGAGAGCTTTGACATATTGACACCACACTGTGTGTGTCATTGTCACCTCACACTGAACACACCACGTCGATTTGATAACAGCGCCACCTGTTGGTCAAAAGTGACATATTAAATCATATTACTAGTGGTTGTTTTTATGATTTTTCACCCATTTTGACTAAAATGAACTTAAAATTGCTTCAATTACTCATTGCTTCAGTTGCTCTGATGCTTGCTGCCTTGTTGGCCATTTTAAAAGTTCATTTTTTGTACATGTTAAACTTTGAATTTTGGGTTGATGCAAAGTAAAATAAATATCGGAACACACTGTCGACCTAGTTACTTACACCTCCTGAAACATGTGAAAACATCCTAGGCTGTATGGAAACGTCCCAAACCAGGTTACAAATGGCCACTGTATCAATTCTATTCTAATATTAACACGGCGAGGTAAGAACAGTCCTCTCCTTTACAAACTCTACAGCTCATTTTGTTTTATTACTCGATGACCACACTTGAATTAAAGGTAAGTGGGACATGACAAGTACTTAAACGAGTCAGTCCACTCTTTGCTTGCGGCCATTCAGAGCTGCTCTGTTCATTCAATAAAGAAAAGCCATTACCATCCTTCCCTGTCAAACATTCAGTCTGGAGTTGGCCAGGACTCTGGGCTTATAGAAAGCCTCTTTTGATTCCTGCTAGAGTCTGCCTGACCCACGCAGGCCTTCCCTCTCAGAGTTAATAGTGCCTAAAAGGCAGGTAAGGGATTCTGGGGAAGCCGTGCCAATACGAAGCAGCAAATAGCCCTGAGATGAAATGGGCCGTGACACCACGATTCAGAGTATCTATTTTATAGGCCTTAAGAAAGAAAGAGCAAAAATCAGCTGTCACTTTCTGGAATGACCGCAGATGCCGCTGAACTTTCGGCGGTTTGCAGAATCCATTTACGATTCGTTGGTTTTCTGTCCTGAATGAGTCCATCACGGGCTTCCTTGTCCCCAAGCGAGCCATCACTTATGCTATCGCAGGCTTTGGGTATAACCTTATACCTTTCCAAATATGAGCTACAGAATGAAACATATGGCCTAAATGACCATAAAGTAACGACAGTACGTTAGCCGACATTTATACGCCTTTTCAGAGGTGCCAAGCTTCTGAGAAGGTCACATTTGGTTTTGTTTCAGCCATCTAGCGGTTCTCTGTAAATCCAGAAGCACATTATGCGTATAAATTATTAGTCTGCGAATATTACGGTGTACGCTCCGTGTCCCGGTGTCCTCCCTCAGGGGCCGCGGCTGAAGTGGAAAAGAGTCTGGTAGCTCATATTTATGGAGAGTGGCACACAAGCGCAGAGCGTGATGGGTCTTGCAGCTGGACGGCCAGGTCTGAGCTGGAAACTCCATCAAAGGTCCGTCCTGAGGTCTCTGGCAAAACGTGGGATGACTCGAAGTGTCAGAGGAGTGTAAGATCAAGAGCAGCATGAGTAGGTGTGGGCTAAAGGAAGGACTTTTAACAAGGTTTCCCTGTTTAGCAACATCGTTTGGGTTGTTGAAGGAACCCATGATTCACTCTCAACTCCACAAACAGTGTTTAGGCTCTGTACATATGCTTCAAGTTGAAGAAAGCATGTATGTGCCATAAGTAAGGAGTTATTACTTTAACGCAGGGCTGTCCAATCCTGCCTCTGTAGTGCCAGTATCCTGCAGTTTAGCAGCTCCAAAACACTTGTCTTAAACGTTTCTACTAAGTCTGAAGAGCTTGATTAGCTGGTTCAGGTGTGTTTAATTAGGGTTGGAGCTAAAATCTGCTCCAGGAAAGAGTTTGGACATCCCTGGCTAAGCTACATGTTAACTTTAGACCAGGGGTGTGCAGTTCGGCTTCTGGAGGGCCGGTGTCCTGCAGAGTTTAGCTCCAACCTGCCATAACACACCTGCCTAGAAGCGTCTGGTAATACTGAAGAGCTTGATCAGTTGGTTCAGGTGTGTTTAATTAGGGTCAGAGTTGAACTCCGACAGTGGACCTTCAGGAGCAGGTTTGGACACCTGTGTTTTGGACTGCTGTAAGCTGTGAGTATGGATGGAACTGCAACGGTAGGCTGAGCGCATTTGGACGGATTTCCGTTTTATGCAAGTTCGATCTGTCGTCATCCATGTCCATTCTCTCTCTGTGTGGACTGTTTGAAGCACATCGTCCACATTTCTGCAAAAAACATGCATGAGATTATTAATAACAAAGGGACATGTGTGTGAAAGTTTTGTTCCTTAAATGATTTTTTAAAAGTCATCTCAACGTAAAGATTTCAGGTTACAGATTTTCATGTAGTCAGTTGTCAAAGATTTTACTTTTCAATCCCACTTTATATTATGAATCTTTAACTACTATGTGGTTACATAAAAACATTGATTAATTGTTAGGTACAATGTGCTCATTGTGTTCACGTTGAGGTTTAAGGTGTAGGGGTAGGGTAATTACAGATGTAACTACAGAAATTAATTACAGATGTAACTACAAGTTCAACACAAGTATTTAGTAGTTAAAGACACTTAATAAAGTGGGCCTGTTTTTCTAGTGTGCTGTTTTCTAATGGCTTTGCTCACTAAAATCAACATCTTAAAACTTGACACCAGAAGCTCTTATTAGTGACCTCAGACACGAGTGCCTCATCCAAATGACTAAAGCTTTACAAACTGCTTTTCTTTTGCCTCTGTAAAGAAGAAATTAATATTGTTGCCTATATTTAGAGATCATACAGTCTGAGCAACAAGTTTATCTTTGCATAACTAAACTATACTAGAAGATTATGACATGAGATGAAGAGAAGGAAGAGCACTGTACTAGAGCTGATTACTTCTTTAGCGGTGAGTGACTAGGCAGAATGAGCCTTTAACGTAGTTGGTTTATTTTTGTGTGTAGTCCTAGAGATAGCCTGCTTACACTGGTGTGCCTTGTGAAATGAAATAAGGGCAATTCATTGCACTTACTAGATTGCAGCTAGTTCAACAAATTAAGCTTAATTAGGTGATACACGGCAACAGCCAGTGTAATGAGTTCAGTTTGACCGTGGCTGCATCCGAATATGCGTACAGTCCTTCACTACTTTATAGCAGGAGAAAAACAGTATGTTAGACAAGTAGTATGTCCACATTGACAGTATTCATAAAACAGTAGTACCCGGTTGACTTCTGATTGTGAAGTGTCATTTGTGAAAGACTAAAGCGACGCAATTGACGCTGATGAGTCGCATGATGGACATGGTACGAATGGATTACATTTATATTACACGGGGTCATACTATATAGAACATACTTTTTTAGTGGTCACATAGTAATTGCTTATTCAAAAGATGTGCCTTCTCAAAGAGTATGTGATTTAGGACACAGACCTGTTAATCCATAAAGACTTTTTAGTTCTTCTGTAAGTATGAACAGATAAAAGACTTGATGAAACAGATGGATTATTCACTGTTATATTTTCTTTGAGGCTTTAAATGTGTAAAGAGTGACAAATAAGAAGCCAGGGTTAGATTCTTGATATCAATATGAATGTCCTCCAGGTGTGTGTTGCCCTCTAGTGGAGCGTTTGAAATGTTCACTCCAAACAAAAATCAAGACGCATGTTCTAAACTTTTCATACTGTAAGAACCGCAAAATCAGGAACGTCCACTCCTGCTCCTGGAAGTCCAGTGATCTCCAGAGTTTATCTCCAGCACAGCTGCCAGACAGTTTCTAGTAATCCTGAAGACCTTGATTAGACAGGTGTGTTTAATTAGGATTGGAGCTAAACTCCAGGAGCAGGTTTGGACTCCCCCGCACATCTTTGTTACAACATAGTTCCCAAATCCTGGTCCCCATCCAGAACCTCAAATGTGTGTGTCAGATAAGAGAGACAACTAAAATGTGGATTGGGAACCACTGCTTTAGTGAACAGACTGATAAACTGTGTAACAGACTATATAAATTATGTGAACCCACTGGAATTCAGTCAGTCAATATTCATTTCTGCAGATTTGAAAAAGAATCTCTGACTAGATCTTAAAGGGTTGGTAGTGTAATGATGCTGTAAAAGGACGAAAAAATATTCTGGAGGTTCACGTAAAACCATAAATAAAGAGCAAGGTCACTCCAGAACAAACATTTCCTGATAATTTACTCACCCCCATGTCATCAAAGATGTTCACGTCTTTCTTTTCTCGGTCGAAAAGGAATTAAGGTTTTTGGGGAAAACATTCCCGGATTTTTCTCCAGATAGTGGACTTCAGTAGTGGCCAATGGGTTGAGGGTCCAAACTGCAGTTTCAGTGCAGCTTCGAAGGGCTCTACACGATCCCATCCGAGGAAGAAAGGTCTTTATGCAGTGCAGTTCAAGATCATTGCACCCAGTGTTAAAATCCACTACCAACTCATGTAATCCCAGACTAGATGGAGAATACGCAAAGGCTTGAGCCTGCAAATGGGAATTATAAACCTCTGAAAACACAGAGACCAGCGGAGCATTTATAGAGCGAGCGTAGCTGCCGACTGACTCAGAGCCCAAAGCAGGTCCAGAGTGTGGGATTACAGATGTAAGAATCTGTTTAAGATATGCTGATCCTATGCTCTGACATAGCATCACATGAAATACTAAGGTGAAGTACAATGTATTTAGCATTTAAGGCAAATATGATGACATCAGACTCTCAAGCAGAGTTTGTAGCGAGATGTCCCTGCCAGTTCCTGTTCTCTTATTGTAAGTCAAATGAGCCAGATTACTGAGATGTTCACCTTTTGTTTGTAATGGCTTTTGGTGCCTCTGCCCCAGTCTTTGAGTAGTTATGATGATTGGATTAGGACTGGTGTAAATGGGGCAGGTTGCAATACCTGAGTACTTCATTTGCATGCTTTAAGGTCGTCACCCAGGTGCTTTGTCTCCATTTCTAAGCACTGCCCCCTAAATGTATATAAACTACAGTGTATCACTGCCTTAGTTAGACTTTTGATGACTGCAGCGCCAGTAAAGAACTCTGATGATACCCAAGAGTCTCCTGGTCTTCGCTTCTGAGTTTCCAACAAGAGAGACTAACATTAAACATAATAAGAAAATGATCCAATAAAGTTTTATTCTCTATAGCCAAATCACACACCAGGACACCTCAAGGCGACACCAAATCCATGTGTGTAGAGCTGACTACAAATTGGGTTAGGTTGAAAAGAAACACTACCGATTGAAATTAAATCTCACACTTAGAGGTTTATCAGGACAAAAAAATAGGCATATTAATATCACCTAATAGTAAAAGGCTGTCAGTTTTCCTGTAGCTCAGCTAGTAGTGCATGGTGCTAGCAATGGAAACAGCAAGGTCATGGGTTTGATTCCCAGGGGAAGCATAGTGTCGGCAAGTTGAAGTAGAAGCGTCATTTGTTTTGGATAATAACTGGATCTAGAGGATCATGATTATCAGTGTCGATCCCCCTCTATATAAAATGCTGTTGTATCACTTTGTAAACAGATGGAGCTGGAACGACCAAAACACAGAAACTCCCTCTGTACTGTATGATTGAACGCCTCTTTACAGTTCGACTTGATCCACGTCATGGCACAGTTTCCTGACAAATGCTGATTATATGGACGTACATAGTTTATTAGTGTGTGCTCCCTGGGAATCGAACACATGACCTTGGGGTTGTTAGGGCTGTGATCTACATCAGCTAACCCACATCACCAAAGTCTCTGCAAGAGTAATAGCAATGGCTTAAGTCAGTATCGCCGTCCACACAATGAGCCTCATTTATGAAACACGAGCAGAATTCATTTTTGTGTAAATCGTTCGTGAAGCCGTTCTGACGTAAATTTTCAAATTCATGAAAACGTTCGTATTTTCAAAATGTTTGTTGGTACAAAAGAAATGTACACCTGCTCCCTACCACGTGTAAAAGGTGCGCTAAAACGTTACGTGTTCGTTTTTTTGGCAAACCGACGACACTATTTTGATGCCCTGCCATAATAAATCAAGTTCATGTGCCCTTGCCCTTTTTTGGATGTTGGATGTTGGATGTGAGACAAATACCGACCAACCATCCTACTTGTACAACGATATTACTGGTTACTGCTTTTTTTATTAAGTAAAATTCTTTAAAATGAGATACTAGTAATACGTTGCCGCCGTGGATAGCCCATTCCAAATCATAGCAACTAAAGCGTCTCAGCTGGAAAACGCCGTGCCACCAAAGTGTTCTCAAGCGCCACCAGCTGGCCGTTTTAAGAAAAGCGCCTGCCATTTTTTTCATCTGGCTAAAAACTCCTTGGTGGACACACGTTATTAAATATTTATTGTTAGGCATATGGCCTATTAGTCTTTTTTGCATTTATGCAATATACTGGAGTCAAACCTGAGAAAGTAGACCAGATATTCCACTGCGTTCCTGGACACGCAATTTGCGTAGCTGTAATTCATAGGCGGAGATTATGCTAATTGCTGAATGAGCGTGCACGAGCACCCTATTTACCAATGATTGGAATCCATTAACATACACATTTTTAACTGTCTAATCGGACGTTTATGAAGCTTTTGTGAATCCGGAGGAGAGTTTTCGGAAGGTCTGTTTTACGTGTAGTTTACTCACAATTTACTCATATTTTTACGCAAGTTTCATGAATGAAACTTTTCTATAGCTGTACCTCAATTACAAACAAACAATCCAACACAGACTCACTGTAAATACATGCCTCCTGTAAAAAAAAATAAAAATAAAAAAAATCAATCAATCAAAATTCTAGCTGAAATGAACACTAGATCCAGTAAAACAACAACTTTTATTCACAGAAATGATTATGTATTGTTCATTATTAAAGACT
>JAHKKF010530110.1:17557-27973 GCA_019740295.1 Labeo calbasu | reverse complement strand
TGAGCTGAAGGCCACTGTCAAAGAAACCTGGGCTTCCATACCACCTCAGCAGTGCCACAGACTGATCACCTCCATGCCACGCCAAATTGAGGCAGTAAATAAAGCAAAAGGAGCCCCTACCAAGTATTGAGTACATATACAGTAAATGAACATACTTTCCAGAAGGCCACCAATTTACTAAAAATGTTTTTTTTTTTATTGGTCTTATGAGGTAACATAGCAGTAATGACTTTAGGAACTACTTCACTTCGAAGATCGATACTATTAGAGACAAAATTGTCACCATGCAGTTGTCAATTACAGTATCGCATCAGATGCGCTATAGCCTCTCATTAAAAAAACACAACTTGACCCCAACAAATTAATTAATTACAGACCAATCTCGAATCTCCCTTTTCTGTCAAAGATATTAGAAAAGGTAATATCCTCACAATTATGTTCCTTCCTATAGAAAAATGGTACCTGTGAGGATCTCCAGTCAGGTTTTAGACCATACCATAGTACTGAGACTGCTCTTATTAGAGTTGCAAATGATCTGCTCTTGTCATCCGATCGTGGTTGTATCTCTCTGTTAGTGCTACTGGATCTTAGTGCTGCGTTCGATATTGTTGACCACGACATTCTCTTGAACAGACTAGAAAATTATGTTGGCATTAGTGGTAGTGCATTGGCATGGTTCAAATTGTACTTATCTGACCGCCATCAATTCGTGGCAGTGAATGAAGAGGTATCATATCGATCACAAGTGCAGTATGGAGTACCGCAAGGCTCAGTACTAGGGCCATTACTTTTTTACGCTTTACATGTTACCCTTAGGAGATATCATCAGGAAACATAGCTTTTACGCGTTAGCCTTTACTGTTATGCTGATGAAATTCAGCTCTATATTTTTTCGCAGCCCGGCAAAACATACCAATTTGAAAAACTAACGGATTGTGTAGCTGAGATAAAAAACTGGATGACAAGTAATTTCTTACTGCTAAATTCTGAAAAAAACAGAGGTGCTAATTATTGGACCTAAAACCTCCGCATGTAATAACCTAAAACACTGTCTAATACTTGATGGCTGTCCTGTCAGTTCTTAGTCATCAGTTAGGAACCTAGGTGTGCTATGTGATAGCAATCTTTCCTTAGAAAGCCACATCTCTAGCATTTGCAAAATTGCATTTTTCCATCTCAAAAATATATCTAAATTATGACCTATGTTCTCAATGTCAAATGCCGAAACATTAATTCATGCGTTTATGACCTCAAGGTTATATTATTGTAATGCTTTATTGGGTGGTTGTTCTGCAAGCTTAATAAACAAACTCCAGCTGGTCCAAAATGCAGCAGCTAGAGTTTTCACTAGAACCAGAAAGTATGACCATATTGGCCCGGTTCTGTCAACACTGCACTGGCTCCCTATCAAACACTGTATAGATTTTAAAATCTTGCTAATTACTTATAAAGCCCTAAATGGTTTAGCTCCTCAGTACCTGAGTGAGCTCTTATCACATTATAGTCCCTCATGTCCGCTGCATTCACAAAACTCTGCCAGTTTGGAAATACATAGAATATCAAAATCAACCGCGGGCAGCAGATCATTTTCTTATTTAGCGCCCAAACTCTGGAACAGTCTACCCAACACTGTTTTGGACGCAGACACATTCTGTCAGTTTAAATCTAGATTAAAGACCCATCTTTTTAACCTGGCTTACACATAACACATCAACATATTTCTATAATTCAAATCCGTTAAAGGATTGTTAGGCTATATTAATTAGGTCAACCGGGAACACTTCCCACAACACTCAATGTACTCAGTGCATCGTAAGAAGAATGGCATCTACGCTAATATTAGTCTGTTTCTTTCTTATTCCGAGGTCATCTTAACCACCAGATCCAGTCCGTATCTAGATCAGATGGTAACTGCAGTCCCCTGGATCCAGTCCGTACCCAGCCCAGACGGTGGATCAGCACCTAGAGACGACCTCTACAGCTCTGAATGTCAGCGGAGACATTATTTTTCAAACGATATTGCATACTATTTGAACTGAACTGAGCTGGATGGTGACATCATTGAAATCAATTATGAACTGCCTTTAACTGAAAATTGAGTGTTTACTGTTGCCCTTTTGCTTTTTATTTTTTACCATTTCCTATTTAATACTGTACAGTCGCTTTGTCACAATTCTGTATTGTTAAAAGCGGTATATAAATAAAGGTGACTTGACTTGACTATTCTGATTTGTTGAGATAGTGAATTATTATATATATTTTTTTTAAATGTGAGCCAAAATCATCACAATTAAAAGAACCAAAGACTTAAACTACTTCAGTCTGTGTGCACTGAATTTATTTAATACACGAGTTTCACAATTTGAGTTGAATTACTGAAATAAAATAAACTTTTCCAGGACATTCTAATTTATTGAGATGCACCTGTATACTTGAATTTTTTATTTATTATTTTATTATATTTATTTTTATTAATTTATACAAAAAATAGGAAAGCATACTTTTAGTCTACTTTTTATGTACTTCTCAGAAACATGCTTTTATGTACTTCTCAGAAATATACTTAAAATGACATTTAAGTATACTTGAAGTTAACATATTTGAGCAACATTATTCTCTGAGAATCCATGTTTTCATTGCTATATGGTAGGGGGCACTATTACACATCTTCTGTACTGAAATTCCAAAATGCAAGCGAAGAAGAAACCGAACCAACAGATGCTTCCAACACAATCATCAGTCATAAAACAGCATCAAAACTGTAACGTTATGGAATAAAATGCGACCCATGAAGAGTTAATAATGGCTGTCAAGCTTTGGGGTGATGATCGACTTATAATTTGATTACCACTGAATCCATTTCAGTCTTTTTTTTTTCATCTTTTTGTTCAAAATATTATTTCTTTATTATTATTATTATTATTAATATTATTATTATTTATGAAACTTATCTACATTCAAGTGTTTATAAAAAAGAATGCATAACGCTAGAAAAAAATGTTTTTGTTTACAAGCAGATACCCTGTTCTTTCTTTTGATATTTTGTGTGTTCATATTAATATAACAAAATATATATTACTTTATTCCTAATAGGGGCATAGTAGTATACTTAAAGTATGATGTAAAGTTCACTTAAAGAAAACTTGCAAGTATACTTGCAGTATAAAACTACTAGACTAGTAGTTTACTGAGACTATACTTCAAAGTGGACTAAAAATGCTAAGTATTTAATTAGTAAACTATCAGTATACCTATAAGTTCACTTTAGTATAGTTGTAGTACAAACTAAAACACAGATAAAAAAAAAAAAAATAGTTGTGTATGCAAAGTTTACTACTTTTATACTTAAAGTATACCTAAATGTATATTTTTATATACTAGAAAGTGGGCCAAATTTAGTTTTTTTTGAGAAAATAGTACGCTTACGTACTAAGTGTTCTACTAGTACTCTGACATTTGTAAACTTACTACATAAAGTATACTTAATAATGGAATGACAGCATAAAGTCTTACAACACATCCAGGTTAGTGTAACATTACCTCACATATGCTACAGTGTGTCCTGTTAAAAACATGAATGGAAAATCTAACCTTAAACCTAGTACTACATTTTATCAGTCTTTTGCAATATATGCAGTTTCGGCTTTTCTTTTTCGATGTGTGTGTGTGTGTATGTATGTGCTCAGGTTTGACCGATAATAATGCTAAACTGACACTTCAAATGAGCATTTTGATAATCTCTAAACATTTAGGGTACATTCATATGCAACATCTAATAAAAGTACTGTCTGTTTATTTATGATATATTGTGAGACAACGGGTCTCTGCAGGCCCGATGTCAGGCAAAGTGGGTTCACCCAGACCAAAAATTACGTGCACACACACACACGCACACACACACACACACAAAAATTCCAAAAAACTGATGGCAAAACTCAATGAGATGTTAAGTGATGAAGTGAAGTGACGATTTATAGTGTTTAAGAGGTGTAACAGTCCCAATAGAAAAACAACCAAAGCTATATACAAAGTAACAAAGAAAACACTGTACAAAAGAACAAAACAAACAGATAAATATATACACACAAACTTTGTTGTAAATAATTGCTCACGGCACCACAGTTGCACACTCCCCCCAGGTAAACTGACAACACATACTGGTTTGGGGCTCTCTTTTATAGTCCCAGCCTCGCCCCCTCAGATTAAACCCGGTTGATCAAACAGAGAGGTTAGTATATACATGTTTACAATCACACATAACTATACATATAAACATAACATCCACTTTATGTTTTCAGGTTTACTCACTATAAAATAAATGAATATATACAAAAATAACAGAAATAAACACATTACAACATAAACACAACATTTCCTAATTCCCCTTTAAGACAAACAATGGACAAGTCGGCTTCTGGGTGCTTAGCGCCAGCACGTCACAACTCTGGCACTCATTAGCCAGGCCGCTAGGTGGCGCTTGGGTTGGCCGGCCAATGGTAGAGTCGCAAAGCGAAAGACCGACTGAACAGACACTAACAAACACTGAACACAGGTAAGTATTTACAACACAAAACCAAAAGAAAACGGAAGACAACTTCAAAGTATATATGTATGTGTGTGTTATGCGCAGTGTGGATTACTGTTGGCGGATGGAAAGAGAGTGGATATGTTTGTGTGTGTGCTCAGCAGGGGATTACGGAGGAGAAGTGAGGTTAGATGTGGTGTGTCATGTGCTGCGCTAACCGCCAGGGACAGGTCACTTTGTCACATCACCTCCCCTCTCTCCAGGACCCGAACTGACCGGGTACCGAGACAGATAGTCAGCTATGGCCAGGTCGATGTCGAACTTTGAATTGGTATGGTTGCAGGGAAAGATACCATCTGGTCACACAGGAGCTGTGATTCTTCATTGTGTGGATCACATCTGTTTCTTTAAGACATTAAAGGCTGCATCACACTCCTCAGTCCACGTAATGGGGTTCTTGACACTTTTGCAGAGCAGGTTAGTTAGTGGGACAGCAGTAGTGGAGAAGTTGGGAAGTCCTGAATTAGCAGCGATGTTTCAGATTTGCTGGGTGGCTCCTTCCATTCCTTCAGCAGATTATTGTGGTAAGTCTGTGTTGACTTGCCTTTGTCAGGGTGATTAATTTCATATGTCACTGGTCTCATCGTGCGAACAACAGTGTAGGGTCCTTGCCACTTCATTAGCAGTTTGTTTGTTGAGATAAGGAGCTGTAACAGTACTTTTTGTCCAGGCTGTAGCTTTAGGGTTCTGGCATGCTAGTCATGCCAGAACCCTCCCCTTGCTGGAAGACTGGCAACTTTGGCTCTGTTCGTAGCATCGGCTGGCTGCTGGGGCCCATGTCGGTTGGTAAATCTCTGTCTCTCTGGCAAGCTGTACTCTTGCGCTGAGCTGGTGTTGGGAGCTCCATCACTCTCAACAGACTGGTCAGCTTGCAGAAATGACTCTTGTAGACTCTGTAGCTCCGGAAGATAACACTGCTTTCTCTGCTCTTGAGCACTCAGGAAATCACAGCATACATCCCACCTCCAGGTGATGCAGCAGGAGAGACGGGTCTGACTTGAGGTGACGTGGACCTGGGATAAACGGTTGAGAGATCCTCCTCTCTCTCCTCCTTTGTAGAGTCCCAGGCCACGTCCTTTTCAGCCATAGCTTTGGACGGGAAGCGAAGCCCATCCAAGTGCACATACAGAGCAGTGAGTACTGAACACAAACACACACTGTGAAGACACACTTGGAGCAGTATTTATGTGTTTTTTAACTGACTCTGTATCCAGGTAAAAAAAGACAAGTTGAGCTAGAATCCTCGTAGTATCCTTGGAACATATTTTGTTTTTAAAATACAACCTTGTAAATAGGTTTATTTAAAGATGACTCGACTCAGACGCGTGATGAAAGACTCCAGAGTTGACTCTGATTCCAGCTTAAAGACTTGAGACTTGACTTCAGACTACAGGCTAAAAGACCCCAGACTTGACTCTGACTTCAGATGAAAGACTTGTAAACATGTCTGCTTAACAGTCACACTGTGGCCACACAGATGGCCTATTAGGAGAGGGCTATTTGTCTCTCAGGTGTGAAGCGCATAAACATTCATGGTCATTGTCACTCCCTTGCAGACAGCCTTTCTAGCACAAAACAAGGCTTACAAAATTTAAATCGATATATTGCTTGATTATATATTGAAAATATATGGATAACTTTCACGTTATTTTGTAGCAAAAACTCTAGTCTTTCACATCCAATAGCCAAAAGTCTTGTGAACAAATGTTTCATATGTGTTTTTATGCCCTTATTAAGGGAAAAAAAATGTTTTTCTCAAAAATACAAATTTGTACATACATGCTGATTACATATTACTGTAGTCCAGTTTGTGATGAATACAGTGTAATCAGACTTTTGACATTAATATGTTTATAATAAATTTAAAAAAGCACAAATGTCAGGGCATGTCAAAACCCCAAAACCCCCTCAGACCCCAGAGGGTTAAACTGCACTTTTATTTTTTTTGAGTAAATAATGGTTTGTCTTAACAGTAACCCCGAAAAGCCCAGGAGAAACAAAAGCAGAACACTGTATAACACCAGTTACTGCTCTTTGACTTTGTTTTGGAATGCTCATATTGAGTTACGTGGGCCTTTGTTGTACTGTCAATTATCATACATCGGTCACTGAAGCACTTCATGAGACGAATTAGATGGATCACGATCTACCAAACTGTTCCATATAACAAAGCACTTTAACCCTTGTGCACTGTTTGGGGTCTCCAGAGAGTACAGTAACTTCAAAATAGGGGTAAAAATCAAGTTTGAGCTCAAGTTTCTTTTCATTTATTTTAAACAGACAGTAGTACAAATTAAATTTTTTCCACCTACATGTGAAAATAGTAAATATTATATCAAATTAATGTCATATATAGGCTATCTGCAGTACATATATTCATACAAGGAATAAACACTTGAAATATGGTTAATTTAGTTAACTGATAGACAAGGGAAAAAAAAACTGTGCGACACGTAACATAGCCTATATTTGCTGAGTTTCAGTTCAGTTTTGTGACAGAAAGGAAACTCAAATGGCAGAAAGCGACATTCTAGTTGATTTTGCTGGTATGAGGAAAGTTGAAGTAATCGCGCCGACGCACACAAACACAAAAACATATCAGTTTCAACTGAAGTACAAAGTCTATACTTTACATAATAAATAATAGTTTAACATTTGGATGCATCGCAAATATGGAAATATTATGGAATATTTGGATTTGTGCCGAATGAGAGAGGTAGGATACAAGAGCACAAAGCTCCATTTAGCAGACAGTTGAGTGTGCAAGCCTTTAAAGTACACTCCTTTGTCAGTGAGAGACGTATTCAGAATCAGCACATGGTCACTGTCTAGTGGGCTTTGATTTCAAGTGCGCAACTCCTGGCATTCGCTGTTCTTCTGTCGGCGGTTATCAAACAGACTTGTATTACTGTGGGCGCCCCCTTCTGGATTGACAGTGAATTGCCTGTATTCGTTGTAAGGCCTCATGCACCAAACCGAGATGACCGTACCGTGACGGTTCGGTACGAATGCATGTATCTCTACACCCTTAATATATATAGAGGTCTATAAAATCAAACACTTAGCAATGCAGTCAACATTTATGAAATTTGTGAAGAAAAAAAAAAATCATCCCTGCTACATATTCTATAATAAGCTGTAAGTGGTATTTTTGAAAAGCGGTGGCATTTAGGAACATCAGCAATTCAGCCATTAAGTGGAAGAACATGTGAAGTCACAGAGCAGGGTCACCAAGTGCTGTGTGGCACGCTCTGCTGTATAAGTAGTTGAAGAGTTCCAAACTTCCACTGGCACTAATATCAGCACAAAATCTGTATAGCAGGTGCTTTGTGGAATGGGTTTCCATGGCCGAGCAGCTGCATGCAAGCCTTACATCACTAAGCAAAATGCCAAGCATTGTATTAAGTGGTGTAAAGCACGCCACCACTGGACTCTGGAGCAGTGCCTTCAGAGAGAAATCTTAATGCTTTACCATACATATGAGACATTATAGACAATGCTATGCTCCAACTTTGTAGGAACAGTTTCGAAAAGGCCCTTTTCTATTTCAGCATGACTGTGTACAAAGCCCCAGTGCACAAGACAAGGTCCATAAAGACATCATTGGATGATTTTGGGAGGAAGAAATTAACTTCATCATGTCAGGAAGAACTTTATCATGTGGATTACCTTGTTTTGTTAGTCAGTAAAACTGCATGCATGCGCATTTCACATCTCCTCTCCTTGTATACCTAACACTACCTCAATCCCCCTTTCTGGCTCTGGCCCCTTTGCTGGCTCAGTACGAATTTCTGGGTCTGCCTTGTCCTTCTGATCCACTGGTATTCCTTAGCCCTCTGGCTCCCTGAAGTGACCATGGTATCCAGGTGGGCCTATCAAGCCATGGTCGATGGGACTACAGGCCACTGATCAAACTTTGTGACCATATGGTTCCACTGTGGGCTTCTGGCCTGTCGGCTCTACTGTGGCTAACTGCCCCCTCAGCTCCAACATGGTCCATCATCTCTCCAGCACCATATTGGTCAGACATAATCCTGGCTTCGCTACACGCTTTCGGGCCTCTGGCTGCTTCTTAGCCTTCCACCACTTCAGCTTCAAAGGGCTCCTCCTTGGTCCGCACTTTAACCAGCTCCACCTCAGTCTTTCGAGCCTGTGGCTCCACCCTGGCCAGGTTTGGTTTTGGTTTTGGTTTTAGCTCTGTTCGGGGGTGGGGGCGGATTGTGGGCCCCCCAGACCTCTGGGCCCTATACACTCTGTCACCGTTGTTTAATATATATATATATATATATATATATATATATATTAAAGATTTTTTCATAATACAACACAGTCAGACTTCACACGCACTCACATAGAAAAAAAGAAAAAAAAAAAAGAAATAAATACAGAAATGTCTATGTTACATTTGAGTTTTAAAAGAAATTCAGCAACATTCAACTTCTATAATAACTTTGGGTCTTTAGGAATTGTCAGTCCAAGATATACATATCTAACTATGTTGAATGGAATATTTTCCAAAAATCCAGGTCTGTAAGTATCAGAGAGTGGCATAAAGTTACTTTTCGACAGGTTGATTGTATACCCAGATAATCTCCGAAAAGAAGTAATTAACTCTAAAAGAATGGGAAAAGAACTTCCAGAGTTCTTCAAATACAATACAATATTACATCATCTGCATATAGACTTATAAGGGCTTTACTCCCTCCAACTTCAAGTCCCATGATATCTTTATGACGTCTTATACATATAGCAAGGGGCTCTATCGCAATAGCAAAAAGGGCAGGCGAAAGGGGACAGCCCTGTTGTACAGAATGCAGGATGCAGAGTGAATTTAGGTGACCTGTCTGTTTTCGTTAAAATTGAACACACAGGCTTAGCATATATTAACCCAACCCATGATATAAATGTCTCACTAAACCCAAATTTCTGCAATGCTTCAAACATGTAAGGGCACTCAACTTGATCAAAAGCTTTTTGGGCATCCAAGGACAGGATCGCTACCTCATTAGCTTTCATATGATTAGCGTATATTGTATTGAGAAGGCGACATATACATTAAAAAAAGAGAATCTACCAGGGATAAATCCAGTCTGGTCAGGGTGAATAATGGAAAATAGATGTTTGTTAAGCCGAATAGCCAAAGTTTTAGTGACAACTTTCCTATCAAATTTCTGAAGCGCAATTGGCCTATAACTAGCCGGGTCAGTTTCGTCTTTATTTTTCTTTAAGAGGAGAGATATATTGGCTTAGGCAGAACATTGTCTTTCTTAAAATTGATTACTATTCTCAGAAGAAGCGGGGCCAGAATGTCACAGAATTTAGTAAAAAAAATGCCGCCTTTCCAGATGGAAATTACTTGATAGCGGAGACTACCTCCTCTAGAGTGAAGTCCGAATCTAATTCAGCCCTGGCTGCATCGTTAAGTTTGGGTGTTTCAAAAGAGTAAAAAAAAAAAAAAATCCATTAGATCAGAATGAGTGGCCTTGCTGCTGGAAGTGTACAGTTCACTATAAAATTCTTTAAAGTGAGCATTAATATCTTTAGAGTTGGTCAACAGGGTGCCATCCTTGGACTTAATGCTATGAATTGACCTAGAGGCTTGAGCCCCTTTAAGTTGCCGTGCTAGAAGCTTATCTGGCTTATCCCCCGTTTTAAAAACATCTCTGTCTCATTTTCAAAAATAGATTTAAAAAAGTTAGTTTATTTGACCACCAAGGATGCAGCTATACTCATATTTAAAGGGGTCATTGGATGCCCATTTTCCACAAGTTGATATGATTCTTTAGGGTCTTAATGAAAAGTCTATAATATACTTTGGTTAAAAATTCTCA
>JAHKKF010530110.1:1471-17507 GCA_019740295.1 Labeo calbasu | reverse complement strand
GCTGCTTTAAATGCAAATGAGCTCTGCTCACCCCGCCCCTCTCTTCTCTCTGTGGATTGACGAGCCTGTTTACTTTAGCCGCATTTAGCCACGTTTAGACGTTAAACTTGCTAACTAGCACATTATTAGAAAAGGCGATCGCAAAGATTCATAAAAAAACCCCTTATACTCACTTCTGCTGTAAGTGAAGCTGGATCATGAATGATTCACGCGAATATAGACAGATATATGTAGATCGGGAGGTGCATTCCATTCACAAAGAAACGTAATCCCCTGCATCTTCAGCAGCTCAGATGTCGGGAGTAAATGACGACCACTACGTTCATTATTACATCCAGCAACACAACACCTCAATCGCATATATATCGGAGATATTCTTGTCTAAACTTACATCATTGCTCCGGCATCAAAACATGGAGGTTGGACTGTTACAACTGATCTCAGGTAAGACGCTAATGTCAATCAACTATCGTGGGAGCGGCCTCTGTGGGTGTGACGCAACAATGACAGACATCTGAGGATGGCTCAATTTGAAAAAGGGAATATTATTTTTACAGATTAATTAAAAACCACTGCATGGATTTTTATCATTATAGGGTAGATTTTTACACACACTGCCAACACACATTAATGTTCAAACAGCATGTAAAAGTGAACTTAGCATCCGATGAACCCTTTAAGTTTCACTATCTTGCTGTAATCTTCAGATGATTTTGATACTTGGTATGCCAATTCAAGAATAGGAAGAACACTTATAATAAGGACCTCTCTTTCCTTCTTGGCATTAGCTTCATAGGAGATAATGTGCCCATGCATGACCACCTTTAAAGTCTCCCAAACCATAGAATCTGACACCTCCCCATTATTGTTAAACTCTAAAGACTCTTTTAACTTGGTTGTAATATAATCTACAAATCTATTGTCAGCAAGCAGAGATGGATTGAAGCACCAGTAATAAGACTGCTTCGGGAGAGAAAGATCAAGAGACATTGTAAGGGGACTGTGATCAGAGATTAATATGCTGTGACATTTGGTTTCAGTGACATGTGAGATTAACTGAAAATAAACAAAAAGTAATCTATTCTACTGTAAGATTTATGAACATGTGAATAATAGGAATAATCCCTGTCAGCAGGGTGTTGAATTCTGCAAATATCGACCAGATTTTTGCACAGAAAAAGAAAAAAGAAAGATGAAAAAAAAAAACTGACCGCTGTGTCATTTTAATTGTCTCATTAAAATGAGACCCTTTTCCCCTTGTATTCCAAAGGTTGCAATCTCCCCAAGCAGTTGGGGAATCAGCCTTGAGACAAATTCAGTGGGTTTACCCTCCTCTTCTCCTTCCAGTATACAGTCACCTGGATCCAGTCTGTATCCAGTCCAGATTTTGGATCAGCACCTAGAGACAATCTACAGCCCTGAATGTCAGGGGAGACCATGACAACTAGATGAGCCTCAAAGACAGATCCCCTGCAAAGACCCCGTCACCGGATGGGACCCCCCATCGGACAAAAAACATGGGAACCAGATGAGTCCTCTGCACAGTCTGACTTTGTTGCAGCCTGGAATTACACTGCTGATTTTGTCTGGCCAGAGGAGAACTATCGACACATTGTTTTCCTGTTTAATACTGTGAAGCTTCTTTGACACAATCTGTATTGTAAAAAAGTGCAATATAAATAAAGGTGATTTGACTTGATGTTTTCTATTTACCCATTTGCTAATTTGTTTAAATATTTACAGATTATGTTCATCATCTGTGTCTGGATTAGTTTTCTCATGTATCTGTTTATTTATCTGTCCAGTATTGTCATTTGCAAAGTTGTTACATTTTCTCCTGTTCCTACATTGCATGTTCTTCTTGTTTTGTTTCTAAATAAAAGTAAACTGCTTTTTTAGATTAACATCTCATCTTCTTACCATACCTGCACGATAGCACAATCTGCACATTTGCTAAACCATTTTCAACATATTTTGATTTGTGATGCACTAATCCTAACTAAACTCACCATTGTCCAGATACCGCACAGTGGAGTTTTTAGAAAAACTGGGGTCGAAGTTTGCCATGAGTGGAGCAATATACTGCGTCGCTGTCAGCATTCGGTGTGTTATCTCTCCAGTGAAAATAAACCCTATAAAACAAATAATTTGTTTAATAATGTGGCACAAGTTATGGAAATCATTTTTAGTTTGTTTGTTTGTTTGTTTTACATTTGCTAAGACTCATTCTCAATTCTTAGGTCGCTTTTTCAAAACTCTTCACACAGTGAACACAGCAGAAGTCTAGGTGGGGTAAACTTGAACAATTTCCTCTTGCTTTGACACAAAACCTATTCAATTACTACACCTTTCTTTCTTATTTATTTATTTATTTATTTATCTATCACTCAGACAAAACCACCATCAAAATTATATCTATCCATATTTCAGTTTGCACACATTTACATATTTTTTCAAAGCAATTACATTTTACAATGACTAGAACTAATTTCTCAATACTAAGGTCACTAACAACAGAACACCAACAAAAACAATAACAACATATAGTATTATACAATGTTTTATATCACTTTTCTTTACAAAACAAAAATAAAACATATCTACTGTTAACAGCTCACTAAAGTGTATGCCACACAGTCCATGTTTACATAAAATATTCCTAAATTGCCCCTTTTTGTATAGATGGTAATGGAATCAAAAGACCTCTGGTGTTATAGATTTTCAGGTACATCTAACTAATTTGATACCATTTTAGCATTTACTTTGGAACTATTTTCACATGAAAGAAAAAATCCAACCTGATCACACTTATAACACCACTAGTCAATCTTTCAAAACCTGTTTTCAGCCACCTAATCTTTGTAAAATGCAATGAGAGCATTTAGTTTAACTATTAAAACACAACTTTTAACTAGCAGTTAATTCAGTAGCAAACAATACAAGATACATGATTCAAACCACCCTTGTTAGTGAATTAAAGATGTTATAGTAATACACAATACAGTTGTCAAATTAGAAAATACACTAATTACCTAACCTACGTAATTGACATAAAATCCATATATATATATATATATATATATATATATATATATACAAATATATGTTGACCTTTTTTAGATAAAGGGTAAGTTCCAGTAATTTGTCAGTCTCCACCAGGGACAGTATGCAAAATATTGTATTTAATTCCATCTGTCTCCCTTCTTCTCATGCACCTCTAATCATTCTGATGGACACACAGTCATTCATTATTTCCTCTTCCTTCTACTCTGTCCTTCTCTATAGTATGTTCACAAATTGTAAATGTTCTCTCTCTTTGTTTCCAGTTGATTGTGCACAGAGTGATTGCGGGAGGTGTGTGAGCATTTGAGTAAGTGCTGACGGTGTCCTATTTGTAAGTTTGTTTTTTCTCTTTTCTACTTTTTATAGTTTATGACCATGTCTTTGTTTAAAACCAATAAAGTTATGCAGATGGATCCGCCCGCTTCACGTCTCCCTCACTACATTACAGAAAATCAGGCGAAAATACAAAACTCAGAGAACTAGACAAGAACACAGGTAACTAGCGAAAGGTTCAGAACGACTATAAATGCAATGCAATACTTGGCGCATCGTGAGAGAAAGTCCAAGGCTTAAATAGGGTCTCTGATTGGGCGCAAGTGATCAGCACAATGGCTGATAGGAAACGTAGTCCGGGGTGTGGTGCAACAGTCAGTAATGTAGAGTAATGTGAATGTGAATGAAAGTCTAATTTGACTAATGGTTTATTTCTGTGAGTTGTTCTGTAAAGGAATATGCCATTCATTAGGTTCTCTGATATTTCTTTCTTTATTAAAAACACTTTTGAAAATTACAATCCTGTCCTTGCCCTTGTTATCAGCAAAATTGGACATACAGCTTTCATAATTTTGTTATGCTAAAAACTGTTATTAAGAAAAAAAAAAAAAAAAAACTCCATCAATAACAAGTTTAAGTTATCATTCACATCAGTTGATTAAAAACATGAAATTATACATAAATTCTACAAATAAATACTATTTTGCAACTCTCCACATGTTTTTGGTCAGTCCTGTCGTGTTTACATAAAACTCAACATAAAATGTATGCAGTATGCCTTTAGGGGTATGACTCAGAGGAAGTGACATAATTTGACTGAGGTTAAGCTAACACTGATCAAGGATAAGTTCTGTCATTGAATTGTATGATTTTAATCTTGTTTTTGTATGTTTATTTTGAGGAGGACGAGTTAAAGTGTCCGGCTCTGTCACGGTAAAACATCCCAGAAAATAATAAAAATTAGTAATGGCAGTTTATAATGGCCAACTGTCAGGCCCTGTCACATCGGACCCTGTCACACCGCTGTGTGACAGAGCGTGACAGTCCTGTGATATGGCCTTACAAATGAGTGGTATTGTTCTTTTGTATTACCTTTATTGCATATAATATGTATTTAATGTATGCCATAGTAAAACATTATTTGAACAAATAGACATTACACTGTAAATTCAAAGCTTTTTATGTTCATCCACCAATTTTTATTTTATTTTTTCCCCTCTTTTACCTAGGCCTATGTATCACTGCACTGGGGTACATTGGGGTTGCACTTTGTATATTAATGATATTTCAATACATATATAGATATAATTGACATTTATATTAACTTTGAGTAATGATGATTATAATTATTCCAATTCAGACAGGTTGCAGGTAGATGACTCCATTTAGTACAGCTGAGAGACAAAGGCAATGTCGGGCACAACTAAATGCAGACTCTGAGAGAAAGGAGAAACATCTTCAGAAAGAAAGGCAGAGATGGAAGCAGAAAAAAGGAAACAAGTAAAAGTATTCACAAGTCACAAAGACATAGGCACAAATTATGGAGAGAGCATCAGAAAAAAATTAGGCTTAAGAGAAAGGCTGCAATTCCAGGGCCGGGCCGGGCCAGGCCTTCAAGGTTAGAAAAGGCTACCATCACAGTACCACTTAATATTACAACAGGGTGATGTTGTGGTAATATCTACATTATTATCTAGGAAATGACATGCAATTTCCATTATTACCATGTAATTTCCTAGGTAATAATGTAGATATTACCATAGTATTACCCTGTTATTACTTAGTCGCAATATCATGTGGTACCACAGTTACTTTACATTGTGCTAGTCAGTTAAATGTCTGCTGATTACATTTAAATGAAATATCTTTTTATACTGAAATAAAATGAAAGTAGTTTATTGAATTAAAAAGATGTTTGGACTGTATCAGTTGTCAGTAATATTCTAATAAATTAGGTCCTTATTATATGTCCTTGGCTGAACTTTACCATAGTCTAATATTACATTAACATTACAATTATAATAATAATTTAAAATAGGAATGCTTATCAAAACTTAAATAAAGAACACAAAACATTTTTTTTTTTTTTCCCACGAATTCCATAAAGTCAGGCCCTGTCACAGCAACGTCAGTCCCGTCACGCCATGGTCAGTCCTGTTACACAGGAAATTATGATATAAAAATGTACTATTTAAGGAAATCATGATGAATTAATTTCTCTTTAACTGTGTAGATGAAGGTGGAAGTATATATCCACTACTATGTTTTTTGTAAAAATCTCCTATGCAAAGGTAGATTTTTTTAGAACAATATGAGTGCCTGGCATGTGATTCTGTGATTTTGTGTACTGCAGTTCACCGAAAAGTTGCTTATATTTCTTACAGGAATTACAAAACCATGTTAGATACACTGTAAAATGTAATAAGTTGACTTTACTTAGAAAAAGTGTGGAAACCGATTGCACTAAAAAAGGTAAAATGAAATAGGAATAGTATGTTGTACTACTGACAAATGCTTACTTAGTATAGTTTACTTACACTAGAGTTGTAGTAGCTAACAAAGAACTATTGGGGGTACTTGATTCTTTACTTTAGGTTTACTCTTGACTTAGTATAGCTCCCAGAGTGCATTGTGACATGAATAAATTATGCAATTGTTTGCATAATTGAATCTCAATCAGTTGATTATGACTCTTGATAGTGTGGCATCGAATGAAACAAATATGAGTGAAATACACTCTCAAGTGAATTCTGTAGATAAAATTTCTAGTCTTAAACTGAAATTGTCCTATTATACTGTTTAGCAGATTAGTGAATTTTTTTTTTTTTTTGATGCTACATTTAATCAGAGAAGACCTAAGTTGGAGACTTATTTTCCTGATTTACAACTATCCATGAAATCCTGTTATTTGGCTATGAGAAAAGTCACAATTGAGGAACTTGACCAAGCTAAACATTATAGACTTAAGAAACACATGAGTGCTGTTAAGAAAAGATTGAAAACATGTAGTAAGAAATATATATATATATATATATATATGGGTTTTCATGCAGAGAGCTGCTTTATTTGATTATTTAGTTTTAAAATTTAGTTTTAAAACAACAACAACAAAAAGCAGATATAATCTTGCTACAAGTTGCATGTGCATGTGTTCCCATGCTTTTTTCGTCACATATTAGTGGACAACCAGTGATGATAGAAGTTATGCCTGGGAGGATTTTCCGTGTTGATATTACTTTTGATGGGACAAGTTTCACTTTTTTTTAATGTTTATGCACCCAATGTTGGTCAGGAATGTGCATCTACCTTTGAAAAATTATCTGAAGCTTTATTACAGTGTTTTCAAGATAATGTTGTTGTAATTTTAATTGTATAATACATTCACTTTTAGATAGAAATCAGGATGAACCTCATCCATTATCTGCTGGGGTTTTTAAAAACCTAGTTATTCTTCATGATTTTGTTGATGTATGGAGGGAGGCATTTCTTGGTGTCAGGCAATATACTTGGCTAAAAAGAAATTCAAATAACTTGTTTGGAGCTAGATTAGACTGTTTTATGTTAAGACAATACAGAGACCTAGGTTTTTCAATAGCAGTATTTCTCCTTCCTTTTTGTCTGATCATCATTTTTTTAATGTCTGTCTCTATTGCATCTCTCAAAAACTATAAATCACATTGGCATTTCAATAATAGCCTTTTACTTGGGATATTGGCAAAGTTCATATAAAGATCTTTTGTCAGAATTATACTGCACAAAATATCAGAAGTCTTAAAGAAGAAATTAAGACACTGGAACAAAATATTATTGAACAATAATAATATTAAACAGTAATAATAATTGAAATAATCATGATGATTTGATCTTTATTGGTTATGTTACAGAGCACAAGCTAAATAAAATGGATGCACACACTGTGTATTTTTTTGGGTTAAAAAAAAAAAGCCAAGACAATAGAAACAATTTCATCGAAACTTCCAAATGGATGAGTGACAACTGATCAACAAAAGATTCAGTCTTGCGCCAGTTTTGCTTTTCTGGACCTCCTAAATTACCGAAGCAATGCAGGTGGGGCAAGGATGGATTCAAAATGTTTGGAGTTTACTTTGGGAATGATCAATATGAAAAAAACAATTGGGAGGGATTAGTTGATGCAGACAACGGCAGGTTCAATAGGACCTTCTTTATTTGAAACACAACTGAGGATAACTTCCCAAACTTCAAAAGTCAACATAGGCATGAATACTGAAGCTCAAATGCTTAAAGGATAAACAGTCTTCTCTTGTATCCACAGGGAATCCAGGACGCCGAGAGGGAAATCGAACACGTTTGGTAAGTTCCAGGCAGGTAAATCAGAACAGAGAAATCAGTGTGCAACCTCAAGACCAGCCAGTGAGGGAATGAGGCGAGTGAGTGCGATTAGTAATCGACGAAGACGACCGCACCCCCTGGGAGCAAGGAGGTAAGTGCGATACAATAGTGCTCTGGTAAGGTGAGTCCATAAGTGACATCATTAATTTTTTTGCTGATGGGGAATGGACCAATGTAATGGGGACTCAGCTTCCTGCTAGGCAGCCGGAGACATGAGTTCTGTGAGTACTCTGTGAGTTCTCCGGTCCAGGGGAATAGTGGTGGTTGGTATCTGAGGATGCATTGGAATGGAGTCAGACCTGTGGTTTCTTGACGGAGGGAGTTTTGGGCGTATTCTGCCCAGGGCAGAAATTGGCTCCAGCTGTCTTGATATTTATGACAGTAGGCCCGGAGATAACGCCCGATCTCCTGGACCTTCCGTTTGGTCTGGCCATTCGTCTGTGGATGGTATTCTTAGGATAAACTTACGGATTCTCCCAGCAGGTGGAAGAAACCTCGCCAGACCCTGGAGATAAACTGTGGCCCTCGATCAGAGATGATATCTTCTAGAATTCCGAAATGGCGAAAGACATGATGGAAAAGGGCTTCTGCGGTTTCCAATGCGGTAGGTAATCCTTTCAGGGGAATGAGCTTGCAGGTTTTGGAGAAGCGATCCACAGCAACTAGGATCGTGGTGAATCCTTGAGAGGGAGGTAGGTCGGTGGCGAAATCCACTCCTAGCTGGGACCAGGGTCGGCGAGGTAGGGGTAGTGGAACTAGTTTACCCTTAGGCAGATGGCGTGGTGTTGAGGTAATAGTGCAGACTGAACAACCCTTGACGTAGCGGGCGACATCCCGGGCCATGCTGGGCCACCAGTAAAGGTTCCAGAGTAGCGAGAGGGTTCGTTGGCTGCCTGGGAGCCCAGATCCCGGAGAGGTGTGAACTGAGTCCAGAAGGGCGAGGCGAATGGTGGTAGGTAAGTAACTTTTCCTTTCTGCACCTCCCGGCGGAGCGGGTTCCGAGAGAGTGGCGGCACAGAACTAATCATCCCATTGTATAGGGCACATGAAGACGGTTGGTAGGAGAATGGATTCTGGTGTCTCTGGAGCAGGGTCTGGTTAGTGAATATGGGAGAAAGCATCTGCTTTGAGATTTGAGAGCCCATCGTACTTGTCGGAGGTTTAGGCGTTTGGCACTGGAGGTACTGGAGGTTCTTATGAACGGTGACTACTTCGAAAGGGTGTTCGAAAGAGATATTTCCAGCCAGTGCCGCCAAGTAACTCACGTTTTCCTGACGTCATAATTTTGCTCCGCCGGGGACAATTTCTTTGAGAAATAAGCACATGGATGGATTACTGGGTGTTCACCCTTCCATTGGGACAAGGCCGCCCACTCCTAGGGTCGATGCATCTACCTCAACCACAAAGTGGAGATTTGAATCGGGATAAGTGAGTATGGGAGCAGAGCAGAACGATGATTTTAATTGATGGTAAGCTTTGAGGGCTTCTGGGGTCCAGGTGAGGGTCTTGGGTTTTTGTCTGAGCAGAGAGGTAAGCGGAGCAGATAATCGGCTAAAATGAGCGATAAAGGCTTCGGAGAAGCAATCCACAACAACTAGGATCGTGGTGAATCCTTGAGAGGAAGGTAGGTCGGTGGACATTCGTCTGTAAAAGTTGGCAAATCCTAAGAATCGTTGCATTTCTTTGACTGTGGTGGGTTGGGGCCAGTCCCTGACCGCTTCCACCTTCTTCTGGTCCATCTGAACCCATTCGGGGGTGATAACATAGCCCAGGAAGTGTATTGTGGTTTTATGGAACTCACATTTCTCTCCTTTTAGGTACAGGTGGTGTTGTCATAGGCATTGGAGTACTTGGGTGACATGGCGATGGTGTTCCTCGAGGCTGGGTGGGTATATGAGAATATCGTCAATATAGATGATGACAAACCAGTTGAGCATGTCTCTGAATATTTTGTTCATGAAGTTTTGGAATACAGAAGGTGAGTTGGACAGGCCATAGGGCATCACCCGGTACACGTAGTGCCGGAGGGCATCACAAAGGCCGTCTTCCATTCGTCTCCTTTGCGAATGCGGATTAGGTTATAAGCACTGCGCAGGTCGAATTTGGTAAAGATTTGAGCTCCTCGCTGTTCTTCCAGGGCGGCTGAGACCAGAGGAAGGGGATAAGTGATCTTGATGGTTTGTGAGTTGAGTGAGCGGTAATTTATACAGGGACATAGGCCCCCATCTTTCTTCGCCACAAAGAGAAAGCTTGACGCTGCAGGTGATGAACCCCTGTTGTAGCGCCTCCTTTATGTACTCCTCCATGGCTGCCTGCTCCGGGATCGAAAGAGGGTAAACATGACCTTTAGGTAGTTTGGCCCCAGGCAGCAGGTTGATTGCGCAGTCCCATGGCCTATGGGGTGGAAGGTGAGTAGCCACGACCTTACTTGAATACATCCTGGAATGCCCAGTACTCCAGAGGGATCTGAAAGCGATCCTTTGAGGCTGGGCTCTCGATGGAGGTGGAGCAGATGGATAGGGCCGAGTAGGTAGGCGTGAGATTTGGAAGATCTACCAGACATTGTTTGTGACATCTCTTACTCCATCTGAGAACTTCTCCAGTGGTCCAATGGAGGTCTGGATGATGTTGTGCCAGCAAGGGGCGTCCCAGGACGATATCCACCATTGCTTCCTCCAGCACCAAGAGAGAGGCATCCGGTGTGAAAGCATCCAATGCGGAGGGAGAGTTCTGGGGTGCGGTGGCACACCAGCCCCTTGCCCAGCGGTTTTCCTTATATCGTGGTGATTTGATAGGAGGTAGGATTTTGTTGTCGTGGTATCTTGGACTATGAGAGACATAATGAGGAAATGAAATTCCCCAGAGGCGCCGGAATCCACAAGAACTTTGACTGGAAAAGATTGGTTCAGGTACATTAGGACAGCATCAATGAGAGGTACATGTGAAACACCAGGACGAATTTGGACAGTACCCACCGCTGGGCGTGGAGGACGAATGGGGCATTAGGTGGTCCTTCGCTCCGCAATACAGACACAGGCCTTGGGTGATTCGTCGTGAACGCTCAGCAGCTGACAGATGATAGCAGTTGGTTTGCATCGGCTCTGGTGCTGGAGGAGGTTGGGTTGGTGAGGCGGTAGCAGCGGGTGTAGGTTCCATGTGGCAAGTGTTGAGGTGTTGAGAGATATGTTGGGCCTTTTGAAGGAAACTTTCCAATCCCACAGTATCATCGTATATGGACATTTACTGTCTCAAGGTGCAATTTAAACCTCGGGGGAATTCAGATAGGAGAGCAGTCTGGTTCCATCCGCTACAAGCAGCCAGAGTGCGGAAGTGGATAGTGTAGTCATGAATTGACATCTCCGCTTGCCGTAGGCGAAAGAGTTCATCGTGCACAGAGAGAGTGGAAGTTGATTTGCCGAACACATCTCTGAAATGATCCACAAACATTGCATGATGCTGCCTCACCGGAATAGGTCGCAGGTTTGGCCATGGGACATGTGGATGAGGCTGACATGACGGAGGGTGGCTGAAGTGACTCACGGATAGTGCGGACCAGGTCAGAGAAGTGCTGAAATGGTGCTCAGAGTGTCCATCCAGCAAGTACTCCGTGCGGCGTAATGTTGTTCGGGCTGGTCTTCTGTCACAACTGGTTAAGAGGCAGACAATGGTAGGTTCAATAGGAGCTTCTTTATTTGAAACACAACTGAGAATAACTTCCCAAACTTCATGTGAGCGATCAGTGATCTGGTGACTGTGAGCGTGTGTAGGAGGCCTGCGTGGTTGTGGCTGGTGACTCTGTGACAGGTAGACTTTAGAGGTGGAGATGGTTAATTTCACAACTTTTATTTAGAGAAAGATGCTTTGTTATTAATAATTTAGCAGCTTCCATGTTGTGGCATAGATTTATTGTTTTAGATCCTCTTAAAGATTTGCTTGAGAACATTCAAAAAGCATTTGTTATTTTTTTTCTGAAATGGCTGTCATTGGCTTCCTCCAGGGGTCCTTTACTTACCTGTGGCAGAAGGCGGTTAAGGGCTAATACATCTGGAGTCAAAGATTTTGGCAATGAGATTACAAACATTGCAGAAATTATTGTATAGTTCAGATGAGGTGCCCTGGATGGTTTTTGGGAGGTCTATGACTTTAAGTTTTTATATGTCAATACTTAAATCATGGGAATTGTTTAAAATATCAAGAACAGTTGATGAGTGTCACGGTGTAGTAGTCGTGTGCGAGGGATGACGCAGGAGAAGAGCGGAGATTCAAATAAGTGCGGTTTATTCAGATATTCCAAAGTGTACATAAAACAAACTCAGGGAAACAGCAGGAAACCAGCAACCACGACGAACGGAACGGAATGACAATGTAATCACCGACCAGACACCAAGGGGACAACCAACCGTATATACACAGACAACCAATCAAAACAAGACAGGTGCGAATGATTAACAATGACGTCACTAATGAGAACAGGAAACAGGAAGACCAAATATGGGTAACACTGGGAAAACAAACACAAACAGTCCAAAAGGCACACACACAGGTCTGACAATGAGCATTTTGGTACGGAGGGACTCTTTTTTTGTTTGTTTTGTTTTAATCCTCTCATAAAGTTTTCATCAAGCATACCACAGCCTTTGATTAATACATTTTTAAATGATGGTGTTACTAAGATTATTGATCTGATTCATAAAAATAGTAGTCAGTGGAAAACTATACAGTCTCTGGCCGATCAGATTGGTTTACATTCCGTCAGAATTATAAAAGGATTCATCAGGGGTTTTAAATTCTCTGTCCCACTGTCAAGATTTTGGACTTTTGTTTCCACGTTTTCCCCCTAGCCTTAGTTCTTGTTTGTCCATATTTGGTTCTGTTCCTGCTCTCTTTAGTTTGATTGTTAATTAGCCCCACACCTGTTTCTGTTTCCACTGATTATGTTCCAATATTTATAAGCCCTGGGTTTTCCTCTGTTCCTTTGTCTTGCATTGATGTTTATGTAGTTTGACGTTGTTTTAGTTATCTTCTGTGTTCAATTGGATTTATAATTAAAGATCTATTTTGGATTTCTCCATCGCCGTGCGCTTCTTCCAAGGCTACATGTTACACCCACCATCAGTTGATAATTTTGTAAATTACACTTTGAAGAATGGGGTTGTATTGCTTAATTTTTCTCAGTTGAAGGTGATTCCTAAAGATTGTGGAACTGATGAAAAATACTGGAATTTCTTTATTAAAAGGTTATGAAAAACTAGTATTTGATTCTGTCATTGAATCAACTGAAAGGAAAAACTGATACTAAATTTCAACTTTCTGTATCTAAAGATATTTCCCATCTTGGAGACTTTTGTATAAATCTCCTGTTTCAAAAAGATGTGGAGATCTTCAGTGGACATGAATGAAAGATGAATAAAATGGTACATCTCAAAGTGTCCTGTTTGTGATGCTTTGGATACTGTTTTTCATATGTTTTGTGATTGCCCTAGACTTGATCCTATTTTTGTGCTGTTAAGGAAAATAATTACAAATTAGTATGTATACTAATAGTTTATTTATATTGGGTTGTTGTTACAAAAACATGTGTACTTGCTAATTTTGTAATAAGTCTAGCTAAATTAGCAATTTTGAAATCTCATCAGGAAAAATATGGGGAGAGATATTTGTATGGTCTAGTACAAATATGTATCTTTGTTTAATAATTTCAGTGTGTATGTTTTTTTGTTATTTACCTCAAAAAAAAGGAAGTGAAAAGTGACAACATGCCCCGTATGTGGGGTACATTGTAACATGTGAGAGGCACGTTGTAACATGACCATATGACAGCTTAAAATGTTGTCTGATCAAATGAAAAAAATATACAATACATCAATAAAATAAAATGATAACATTTTTCAAATAAAATAATGGCGTTTTTTAAAAATAAAAAAAAAAAAAGTCTAATTTTTGAAGTTCACAATGAACACATTGCAACCACGCGTGGGACGGCTATGATCACAAAACACAGCTATACAGTATAGTTGAAAACAATGTGCGCAAATACATGAAACACATTCTGACATTCAAAAAAACACTTCCCTTCCTCCATACACAGCTCTCATAGAACACGAGACACATAAACGAGCCAAAATACTTTACATTTCTTGAAATAATAATTTCTCAACATTAAACATCGATTGTCAGTCTTTATTCACCTGTTTTTTTGTGGTTTCTTTTTAAAATCCATCAAAGTAAATAGTGAAAATTATATTTTTAATATCATAGAAAAGCATAGTTTAATAATAGCGGGGCATATTGTAACGCAGTATTGTAACGTTCACCATCAGCGTGACTGGAATATAAAAGTGGTTAGTGTCTTCTGATGGTTTGCCAAGCATTAATAAACTATCTAAACTGATAACTAACAGATTGGAGATTAAAATAATAGCAGATTTGTCTCATTTTGAACGAATACTAAAAACTGAGATGAAAAACTTACTTCAGCCAGAAATTTACTTTTACTATGGTAAAATATATTTTTTTCTCTGTATAGTGTTGCTATGGCAACTAGTAAACACCGTACATTTGGTTACACTAGCGTGTGTGGAAATATTTAAACCATGCATGTTACAGCTAACCCGGTGTTAGGTTGTGCCCCGCTCACCCCTAAGTCTAAACGGACAAGTTTTTTTTTTTTTTTTTAAGAATACAATTGAATAGAGAGTGCTAGAATTAGAGGGTCAAGTAAAGATGGACGAGATGTGTTTTTAGATTCTTGAAGATGGCTAAGGACTGTTCGGATTGAGTTGGGCAGGTCATTCCACCTGGAGGGTACATTTAATGTGAAAGTCCATAAAAGTGATTTTGTCCCTCTTTGGGATGACACATTAATGTGCCTTTCACTTGCAGAACGCAAGCTTCTAGAGGGCACACGAGTCTGAAATAATGAATTTAGGTAAAGTGGTGCAGAGCCAGTGGTGGTTTCGTAGGCAAACATTAATGCCTTGAACTTTATGCAAGCAGCTACTGGTAGCCAGTGCAAATTGATGAAGAGAGGTGTGACATGCATTCTTTTCGGCTCATTAAAAATTCATGTTGCAGCTGCATTCTGGATTAATTGTTAATTGCCTGGACAAAACAAGAGCATGAACAAGGAGTTGTGAAGCTTGTTCTGAAAGAAAGGGCATGATCTTTCTGATGTTGAAAAAAGCAAATCTGCAGAACCGGGCAGTTTTAGCAATGTGGTCTGAGAAAATCAGCTGATCATCAATCACAACTCCAAGGTTTCTGGCTGTTTTTGAATGAGTTATGGTTGATGTGCCTAATTGGATGTTGAAATTATGATGAAATGATGGGTTTGATGGAAACACAATAAGTTCTGTCTTGGCAGGGTTGAGTTGAAGGTGATGATCCTTCATCCAGCAAGAAATGTCTGTTAGACAAGCTGAGATCCAAGCAGCTATCGTCGGATCATCAGGATGGAATGAAAGGTAGTGTGTTGAGTGTCATCAGCATAGCAGCAATATGTTCAGTTATGTGTCTGAATGACAGAACCTAGTGATGCCATGTAGAGAGAGAAGAGAAGTGGTCCAAGAACTGAGAACTGAGGTACCCCAGTAGCTAGATGTTGCGACTTGAATGCCTCACTTCTCCAAGATACCTTGAAGGACTTGTCTGAGAGGTAAGATTCAAACCAGGATCTGGTGGTTAACCTTGTCAAAAGCAGTGGACAGATCCAGCAAGATAAGTATTGAAGAGTTGGAATCTGCTCTTGACAGTCTTAGGGCTTCAACAACTGAGAGCAAGGCAGTCTCAGTTGAATGTCCACTTCTGAAACCAGACTGGTTGCTGTCCAGGAGGTTGGTCAGTGTGAGAAAGACAAAGACTTGGTTGAACACAGCTCGTTCAGGTGTTTTTTGCAATGAAAGGAAGAAGGGAAATCGGTCTGTAGTTCTCAAATAGAGATGGGTTAAGGGTAGGTTTCTTAAGTAGAGGAATTATACGAGTTTATTTAAATGCATAACATCATATTAGAGTTTGTATATATGCTTTTTTTCTTTTTTTTTTTTTGTAAGGAGCACCAAACGTGTTGATTGTATGTTTGTTTATATGCAGAGGGTTCTTGTGTGAGAGTGGGAACAGCACAGATACAAACAGGACCTAGTCAAAAGGGACTAATTGTTCTCATCCAGGACCTAGTCAAAAGGGACTAATTGTTCTCATCCAATGTCCATCTGTTCCCTATCGATACTACACTCGTACTGCGTCGCTTAGACGCTATGGGAAAAAGTCCTTTTTTCTCCTTGACTGAAGCCTTTTTCATAAACGCAGTGAAACTGCACGGCCATTGGATCGT
>JAHKKF010530109.1:0-48720 GCA_019740295.1 Labeo calbasu | reverse complement strand
CATGCTAGTAACTTGCTAATCATGCTGACAACATGCTAGTAACATGCTAACCATACAAGAAACATGCTAGCAACATGCTAATTGGCTATAAATATGCTAGTAATTTGATAATAATGCTAACAACATGTTAGTAACTTGCTAATCATGCTAGAAACATGATAGCAACATGCTAATCATGCTAACAACATACTAGAGACATGCTAATCATGCTAACATGTTAGTAATATGCTAATCATGCTAAAAACATGCTAGTGACATGCTAATTATGATAGAAACATGTTACCAACAAGCTAGGAACATGCTAATCATGCTAACAACATGTTAGTAACTTGCTAATCATACTAGCAACATGCTAGTGACTTGCTAATCATGTTAACAACATTCTAGTAATTTGCTAATCATGTTAACAACATGCTAGCAACTTGCTAATCATGCTAGTAATTTGTTAATCATACTAACAACATACTAATCATGCTAACATGCTTGCAACAAGCTAGTAACAAGCTGATAATGTTAAAAAAGCTAGTAACATATTAATCATGCTAGAAACATGCTAGTAACATGCTAATCATGTTAGAAACATGTTAGCAACATGCTAATCAGGTTATAAACATGCTGGTAACTTGGTAATAATGGTAACAACATGCTTGTAACTTGCTAATCATGCTAGAATCATGCAATTAACTTGGTAATTATGCTAACAACATGCTAGTAACATGCTAACAACATTGTAATCAGCCTATAAAAATGCAAGCAACAAGCTAATGATGCTAAAACATGCTAACAACATGTTAAATCATGTAAGCAATGTGTTAAATCTCTGATAATAACTTTCATACTTTTACAACTGTAATTTATTCTTGTGATGGCAAAGCTGAATTTTCAGCAGCCATTACCCCAGTCTTCCATTGTAAATGATGAATAGTTGTGCCACGTCATATTTTTGTAAAAACAGTGATACATTTTTTGAAAGGATTTTTTTATGAACAGAAAGTTTAAATGAACAGCTGAATACAGTTGTGCCACTTCATATTTTTGTAAAAACAGTGATACATTTTTGAAAGGATTCTTTTATGAACAGAAAGTTTAAATGACAGCATTTATTTAAAATCGACATATTTTGTAACATCACAACTGTCAATCAAATATCCTTGCTGAATGAAAATATTAATTTTATTCATTCAAATAAGTAAGAGAATAAGTAAATATATTAATTCGTAAATAGGGCAACAGTTTGGTGTGTGTAGACATACTGTCTCTGTTCAGGATCAATTGGTCTTTTTTTAAATATGTGGTTTCAGTGTCGGAAGCATCGAACTGAGCCACTGACATCCTGAAGTAAACTTTGAATTGCTCGGGATAATCCTGCAGCACCTTGATAAAAAAGGTGGAACTCTCCTTCCTCTCTATGCAGTCTCAGGATTGGATGAACCAAATATTTCATCTTACTTTTTCTCCTTTTAAGAAGAGAAAGGAAAACAAAATCATCCTCACTGCTTGATAACTACTGTATTGTTTTGCAAATTTTTTCGCAACAGATTAATACGCATCGAACTCAGGCCCTGTTTACACTACCGAAAAGGCATGTCACATGACCATTCATGCAGCTACAACCTTAGATATGTACAGGTAGATTCCTTATTTTTTAGATGGTGGACGCGTCTACGTGCTTGGAGTGGTCGAATGAGGAATCTACCTATACATATCTGTGGGTACAAAACAAGTATGATGTTATTGTTTACATAGCCGTCAAGGATACGCAGAGCGAATGTGGGCAGTCACGCCATTGTATTCAGTAGTCTCAGTTTTGGTCCGTTTACACAGAAATGCAACCCCAGAGATTTCAAACTAAAAAGGGGTTTACCGCGTTTTTGAAAGTCTCAGTTTTCAAGGGTAGAAAACAGCAGAATAACACGATTTACTACCTACGCCACTGGAGCTTTTGATAAATAGTCATCTTTTGTAATGTTTTCTATCCGAATCACATGTTGTAGGGTGGAGTTTGCCAATAAGGCAGACTATTTGCACTTAAATAGAATAGTAAATAGACACTAAATAGAGATTTTAAAAAATCCAAGATGTTCATGTGTTTCTTTCTTTAGTCGCAAAGAAGTTAAGGTTTTTGAGGAAAACATTCCAGGATTTTTCTCCATATAATGGACTTGAATGGTGGCTAACGAGTTTAAGGTCCAAACTGCAGCTTCAATGCTTCAAAGGGCTCTACATAATCCCAGCCGAAGAAAAAGGGTCTTGTCTAGCGTAACGATCTGTCATTTTTATAAAACAATAAAAATGTATATACTTTTTAACCACAAATGGTCATCTTGCACCAGCCCGATCTCACGCACTACGTAATGATGTTGGAAAGGTCAGATGTGACAAAGGTGGAAGTACTGAACCAGTGTTTACTAAGCGAAGGTGCAAAGAAACTAAAATGGCCTGTACAAAAAAGGAGTTTTGAACCTAAGTACACAGACAAAGAACTAACCGCGAGTAACCTTTCCAACATGATCACGTAATGCGTGAAGATGCATGGAAATATAGAACTTTTAATTTTTTAAGAAAATGACAGATCGTTTCACTAGATAAGACTCTTTTCCCTTGGCTGGGATCATGTAGAGCCCTTTGAAGCTGCACTGAAACTGCAATTTGGACCTTCAACCTGTTGATCCCCTCTGAAGTCCACTATATGGAGAAAAATCCTGGAATGTTTTCCTCAAAAACCTTAATTTCTTTTCGACTGAAGAAAGAAAGACATGAACATCTTGGATGACATGGGGGTGAGTAAAGTATCAGAAAATTGTTTTTCTGGAGGTGAACTTGACTTCACTTTTTTATTCTTAAAGAACTTCCACTTGAATTTTGGGTCACATAATACTTTATTCAGAATATCCACTGAACATTAAAAGAGGTCCTGTTATCGTTTTTCAGCTTCCTTTAGTGTGTAATGTTGCTGTTTGTGCATAAAAAAGACCTGCAAAGTTAGAAAGTCTACTCCAAGGAAAGTTGTTCATATCATAAGCACTGTTTCTGAACTCCCCCACAAAGGCCTCGATTATAGGCCTCAGTTATAGTTTTCTTCCTGGAAAGTATACATCACAATATCCCTAATTTAAACATAAACTGCCCAAGGCATAAGCAAATAAATAGAGGGCGAGGCCTGGTTGAGTGCTAGTTGTGATTTGTTTTTATGTCTAAGAGACATTGTTTCACAGATCTAATATACTGATACACAGGCAGCTTTTTAAACTCAAAAAACAAACTTTTTTATGATGACAAAGAACTGCAACATCACATGAGCGGGATAGAGATCATAATCAAAAAAGATTGTTTGCTGTTACCTTAGTAACCGAGGCAATGTAAAAGCACAGCCTTTTTCTGGAAAAGGGTGGGAGCAGGAGTTCATTTGCATTTAAAGAAACACCAAACGAAAGTATGTTTCTGCTTCCAAAAATGGGTATTTACAGCGTGGAGTACTAAATGTTCCGTGGTGTATTTGAGCTGAAACTTCACAGACACATTCTGAGGACATATGAGACTTACATTACATCTTGTAAAAAGGGCATAATAGGACCCCTTTAGTATTTATCTGTACATGTCTGAACAAAGGTAATTCTGAGTGCTATACAGACAGTTGTCAAGCTATTGAAAATTATTGTTTCTACAGCATTAAATTGAAAATCCTCTGCATATCAGTTTCACATATTGGTTGAGGATGGAGAATGACTCTGGTTCAGTTGTTACAGTGGATATATATGACCCTGGACTAGGGTCAAGGGTCATATAAGGGTCAAGTTTTTGAAACTGAGATTTAAACATTTAAACATTAAATGTTTAAACATTATTTCCATTAATGTAATGTTTGTTATGATAGGACAATATCTGGCCAAGATACAACTATTTGAAAATCTGGAATCTGAGGGTGCAAAAAAATCAAAATATTGAGAAAATTGCCTTTAAAGTTGTCCAAATGAAGATCTTAGCAAAGCATATTACTAATCAAAAATTGAGTTTTGATATATTTACGATAGGAAATTTACAACATCAATCTTAATGGAAAATGATCTTTATTTAATATCCTAATGATTATCCACAATAATTTTGACCCATACAATGTATTTTTGGCTATTGCTACAATATACCCGCGCTACATAAGACTGGTTTTGTGGTCCAGGGTCACATATTGTCAGATGGCTCTAAATATGTTTTAGCGGTTAAGTGCATGCTTGGATGTGTTACAGGGACAGGAAAATAGGACAGGAACACAGGATGTTTGGGTTAACTATGGGCCTATCCGTTAAAATGGGGCTTTTCAGACTATCACATATACAGTTTATATGTTTGGAAAGTAATTTCCTTCACATGTTTCGTTCTTGAAGGTTGACCTGCAGAGGACCTTCACATTCCGGAACTCAAAGCAGACGTACAATGGCATCCCGATCATCGCTGCTAACATGGACACCACCGGCACTTTTGAGATGGCACAGGTGCTCAGCAAGGTGAGTGTTTCTTTAAACAAAGCACAGTAACTGATAAAACACAGCGCCTGTATCTTTGCAATATAACCCAGGGAAAGTCTTGTTTTACTATGTTTTATGTCTGTGATTATCAAGATCTCACTGGAACATAATTAGCTGTGTCCTGTTTCCATGCACTGGGATCAAGAGGCTCTTATATTTCTGTCTGTCTCAGTGCCAGACACTTGCTGTCCTCTCAGACGTCTCTCTGCTCTGTCTTTCAGCACACTCTCTTCACAGCCATCCAGAAACACTACTCCCTGGAGGAGTGGAAGAATTTTGCAGCCAGTCATCCAGAGTGCCTAGAGGTGAATGGGCAAAAATGGCTTTCTTGCCTTACTTAATCAAAAGCAGTTTAATTAAGTGGAACAGTCCATCAAGAAACCACACAGCAACATCATATATTAAAATATATAATTAAAATTCTGCTATTAATTACTAACCCTCATGTTGTTCCAAACCTGCAAGACGTTCATTCATCTTTGGAACACAAATTAAAATATTTTTGTTGAAATCCGAGAGTTTTCTGATTTTGCACAGACAGCAACGCAACTGAAACATTAGTAAGGACATTGTTAAAATAGTTCATGTGACATTTGTGGTTCAATCCTAATTTTACGAAGCTATCATACAAAAGCTTTATAGACAGATTATTCTTAATTTAAATCACTGAAGCCTAAAGTGTCTTTCCTCTCATTCTCAGCATGTGGCGGCCAGCTCGGGCAGTGGAGCGGCGGATCTGGAGAAACTGTGCAGCATCCTGGAGGCCATTCCTCTCATTCAGTACATCTGCCTGGATGTAGCCAATGGCTACTCTGAACACTTTGTGGAGTTCGTAAAAAGAGTTCGGGAAAGGTTTCCAAAGCACACCATCATGGTGAGATTTTTGCCCATACATGTAATGAACACCATATCAATATAATAAGAAAGTATTCATTTATTTTGTGTGTTTGTTGACCTATGAATGCCATATAACATAATGGTCTTGATCATTTAGGCAGGAAATGTGGTGACAGGAGAGATGGTGGAGGAACTCATTCTGTCTGGAGCTGATATCATTAAAGTTGGCATTGGGCCAGGTATCAGATTATTGTTTAAAAAGTTCAAAAGTTTACATACACCTTGCAGAATCTGCAAAATGTTTTACCAAAATAATAAGGATCATACAAAATGCATGTTATTTTTTATTTAGTACTGACCTGAATAAGATATTTCACATAAAAGATGTTTACATATAGTCCACAAGAGAAAATAATAGTTGAATTTATAAAAAAAAGTTTACATACACTTGATGTGTAACGATGTGTTGTTACCTGAATGATCCACAGCTGTGTTTTTTTTTGTTTAGTGATTGTTGTTCATGAGTCCCTTGTTTGTCCTGAACAGTTAAACTGCCTGCTGATCTTCAGAAAAATCCTTCAGGTCCCACAAATTCTTTGGTTTTTCAGCATTTTTGTGTATTTGAACCCTTTCCAACAATGACTGTATGATTTTGAGATCCTTTTCACACTGAGGACAACTAAGGGACTAATATGCAACTATTACAGAAGGTTCAAATGGTCACTGATGCTCCAGAAGGACAAACGACGCATTAAGATGCTCATGATTTAACTTATTTTGTCTTCTGGGAAACATGAAAGTTTCTCAGTTGTCCTTAGTGTGAAAAAGGTGGATCTCAAAATCATACAGTCATTGTTGGAAAGGGTTTAAGTACAAAAAAATGCTGATAAACCAAAGAATTTGTGGGACCTGCAGTTTAACTGTTCAGGACAAACAAGGGACTCATGAACAACTAGCACTAAACAACAAAAAAAAAACACACAACTGTGGATAATTCAGGTAACAGCACAATATTAAGAATCAAGTGTATGTAAACTTTTGAACAAGATCATTTGTATAAATTCAATTATTATTTACTATTGTGGACTTTATGTAAACATCTTTTATGTCAAATATTTTATTCAGTTAAGTGCTAAATAAAAAAATAACATGAATTCTTATTCTCCCTCTTATTTTGGGAAAATAATTAACATTTTCCAGATTCTGCAAGGTGTATGTAAACTTTCAACCTCAATTGTATTTCCCAACACTGTAATACATATTAATAGTACAATATTGTCTTTTAAATTAAATTAAGCATGTTCATGATGTTTGAAAACACTGATCTTCAGGTTCTGTGTGCACCACACGTATTAAGACCGGTGTGGGATATCCTCAGCTGAGCGCTGTTATCGAGTGCGCCGACTCAGCTCATGGACTGAAGGGACACATCATCTCTGTGAGACTCTTTAAATGACTATCATTGTTAGCATGCTGCAGTGCATTAACTGAGAGGTGGAAACTAACAAACCAATCACATCACATTACCACAAGAGGGCAGCATCCTCAATTCAATGCCAGTGTTTCCCTACCTTTTCAGTTTTATGTGCCCTATCATTAACACCAAACAAGACATATTTTTTTGTTCATGTATATTTTGCAGTGATGACGTGTTTTCGTAGGCAACCCAAGTAGTTAGCATCAACCTGGTTCCCTCGACACAAACCCAATAGGATTTTTCCATTGGCTTTTGATTTTTTGCGGAAAATACGCTCTGTGACAAAAAAAAAGTTTATAATTCTTAGATATTTTGTTCATCATGATAATGATGAATGAACATGACTTATTCATTTTGAAGCCTAAATACAATCTCTAGAAGTACAAAGCTAATACACTGGTAAGCTTCCGACAAGACATTAAAAAAAAAAAGAAGTGTTTTCCTGTTCTGTGTGATGATGTTTAATGTCCCTGACAACCTTTGCAGTCCCGTTTAGCTACTTGTTATCAACCGCCGTTTTCAAGACAAGTAAAATACAAGTAAATAAAACACAAGGGGGTATTACTGATGTAATGTTGTAGAATGAAAATATTTTGAGCTTATGTTCACCACAGACCTTATTTTCAGCCATGTAACCAAAACAAACACAAAAACAGTTTAGAACGATGGAACCGTACGTGCTAAAATTCTAACTAGTTTCTTGGTTTTGGCCTAGGAAAATACATCATCCCTTATTTTATTTGAAAACGACATTTTCCAAGTAGTGTGTTTCTTTAATGAAACACCCAAGTTTGTTTGTTGTTCATAAGTTTGTCATTCATAACATTTCTGGTAGCAACTTTCTGAAACTTTCTGGACTTTTAGAAACTTTCTGGAGAAAAATGTAACAGTGAATTTATCTACAAACCAATTAATTTTTTTTTTTTTTTTTGCATTTACTTTTTTACTTAGCTAATGCATTTTCTGGGATTTGAACCCATGACCTACAGTATGCATCACTACTACTATACTTTATCATTTGAGCTATAGAAATGCTTTGCAGCTGTGCTGTATTTTATATGACTATTTAGCTATAGGAGTTTATGGTAAATCTTTATTTTTATCTTCTAGGATGGAGGTTGCAGTTGCCCTGGGGATGTTGCCAAAGCTTTTGGTGAATTCCGTTTTGTTCTAACAAGCTCAATTTGACTCTTTTTGTACCATAATTTCAAAGTTGCTATTATATGTATTACTGTCCAACTACTGTAAGTATAACACATTAATGTATCTAATAATGCATTTTACATTAGGTGCTGGGGCAGATTTTGTCATGCTGGGAGGAATGTTAGCAGGACATGATCAGTGTGCTGGTGAAATCATTGAGAAAGATGGCAAAAAGTTCAAGCTGTTTTACGGGATGAGTTCAGACACCGCCATGAAGAAGTACGTCGGAGGGGTAGCAGAGTACAGGTAAGGATGTTTTCATACATTTTGGGGTTTAAGTGCATTTGCTACAAAAATAACTGATATTGTAGGCCATCGTATGTACACCTGTTTATGTGATTTCAGGGCATCAGAGGGCAGGACGGTCCAGGTGCCCTACAAAGGTGATGTGGAAAACACCATCAGGGACATCTTGGGCGGCCTGCGCTCCACCTGCACATACGTAGGAGCTGCCAAACTCAAAGAACTGAGCCGCAGGACGACCTTCATCAGAGTCACACAGCAGTCTAGCCACATGTTCACCTAGTCATGCACGCTAAAAACACACACACTCACAAACACAGATTCACCAGGAATAGCTGAAAATTATAATTCTGTCATCGTTCTGTGAATTTGGACGCGCTGTCCCTTTAAATGGCTGTCCAGAGATATATTTATGACAAGGAAAGACATGTTCATAAACATATTTCCCTGTGTGCTCTTTAGATTCATGAATCTACAGTATCTGATTCATTATGTAACTCACACAACACTTGCACTCACACAGACCCATAGATACTGTTTCGCTCAGGAACCTTGCTGTACACCAATGCATTTCCTTGGAAAACCAATTTTGTTGCAGCATGGCTTAGTTTTGTTCAAGTTCTTTAAAGTATGCAATGGGTCTGCATCTGTACGGGACAGAGGGTGAATAAGGAAACATCAAATTAAGCTTCTTGACAGGACAATACTGGGGTGAATTTATTCATTCTTTGTAACTATGCAACCCATTCTCTCCCTAGAGTGTAACAATCAGCATGACGTTTTGAGAGTTTGAGAGAAAGAAATGCATGTTAGTGGAGATTTTACACACCAGCAGAGAAATTCTCTGCCACATTAAGAGCTAGTCCCTGTGTGTTGTAACTTTGAGTTGATTTGAGCAGAGAGTGGTGCATTGTGTACTGTCGTGAACTATTTCTGCTGGCCTGCTTCCTTTGTGATTGTACAGAGGGTGTGGTGGGATGTCATATCAGACCAGAGGAATGTGAAAACTGCTGCACCTCATTTCTTCAACATGCATTGTGCTGTTTAAATGAGGTAGAAAATAAATGTATTACGAGTAAAACATTATATATGGAGAAATAAACATCTGAACAAGAAATATGGTTGTTTTATGCCTTATATAGCATCTTTTTTATTATTATTATGTGATCAAATGTTATTTTGCATTGAAGATTGCCTTACTGTATATTGTTGCTAAGAAAAATTAGTCCATTACAACATACAAAACAATTGGCCTAACCACCTTTTCCTGAACGCGGAAGTCTCGCCCGACTGGAAAGATGCTTTAAATTTCCGTTCTCTGGTGTTTCTAGTCAAACAAACGTTTTTTTCCTGAGCCGATTACAACAATAAACATATGAAAATGGTTTTAAAAAGCTTAAAGAGTCGCAATGACCGTCTTTTTGCAGTGACTCACCTGTCATAATGAGTGGGTAGATGAAGCGACGCGAGTGTGGCTGCATTGAAAAACACATGAAGGCACATATATTCAGCTCCCGACGGGGGCTAAGGTTGCGGGATTTTGACAACAAAATGAGGTAAGTACACATTATTTTATTATCTCACAAGCGCTGCAACCATCCAGCGCCAGACACGGACAGATTGGGAAGAAGTTTCAGTTTAATTAATACAGTCAATCTTTTTTTTTTTTTTTTTTACATATTAATTTCTATGAAGACCGGAACACAAGAGCTCCCAAACGGAAATTAGAATCCATGGCGGCGCTCGTCGGTTACTCAGGAAAAAGGTGGATACACTACAGTAGGCTAATAGAAACACTAAAGTCCTCTCAGGTAATTTTTTACTATAGTTGATGACTGAAAGATGGCGCCACTTGCGTTTGTATGAAATGAAAGAGAGAACACCCTTGGTTCTGTAAGTATTTTTACCACAAATTTTTCATCTAAATATTTTTAAGCAGTCTTATAAAAAATGAACCAAACCAACCAGCTACAAGGTCAAATCACAAGATTGGCCTACAAACTTTGATTTAAAGCAAAAAAGTACTTGAAAATGAGAAAAGGCAAAGGTACAGGACTGAGAACGGTTTTAAGGTTTTTTGTTTGTTTTTGGAGGGGAAAGAACTATAATCCCATGACGCGTTACAAAAGCAATCAAAATATAAGTAATCAATAAATATAAAACTATTGATTTAAGGGGTTAGTTTACCCAAAAATGAAAATTCTGTCATTAATTACTCACCCTCACGTTGTTCCAAACCTGCAAGACCTTGGTTCATCTTCAGAACACAAATTAAGATATTTTTGATGAAATCTGACAGTTTTCTGACCCTGCATAGACAGAAACGCAACTGACATGTTTAAGACCCAGAAATGTAGTAAGGATATTGATAAAATAGTCCATGTTGACATCAGTGGTTCAACCGTAATATTATGAAGCTACAAAAATACTCATGAACACGCGTCAAAGAGTAACAGGGACAATGGGTTCTCACTCCCAACTTGTCATATATTGACGCTTGATCAGGCCTTTTTGGCGCTCAGGGTACACCTTTAGCCTTTAGCAGTATAAAAGTATTACAAACAAGTCGCGTTGGATTCCAAGTCCTCCGATATCTTTATGCGAAGAACAGAGTAAATCATTGGGTTTTAATCACTGACAATGATCTCGTTTCAGCACACATCACATACTCCTGATACTTCCAAACTTGTTTAGCACAATGCAGTCGGTCACGAAACACACAAGAACAAATGGCATTTCACAACCAAAGCTGAAATAACGCTTCTTCGGGGTCCTATTATGCTCATTTACAAAGTCTTGATTTTATTTTGGGGGTGTACTAGAACAGTGGTTCCCAACCTTGTTCCTAGAGGCCCTTCAACACTGCATGTTTTCCATGTCTTCTTAATCAAACACACCTGATTCAGATTGTCAGCTCATTAGTAGAGACTCCAAAGACCTTAAATGTGTGTCAGACAAAGGAGAGGTGCAAAATGTGCAGTGTTGGGGGGCCTCCAGGAACGTGGTTGGGAAACACTGCACTAGAACATGCTCTCATGCTTGGTGGTTCGAAAAACGCATTATTTTTTACATAATTTACATTATACAATACCTTTTCTCCCCAGCCTGGCACAAATGGCTTGATTAGTTCCAGGCTCGCCTTCCGAAAAAACAAAATGTTTTGTAATTGGTTAGCTGTCCCAGTGCGTTGTGATTGGCAAACTGTTTAGACCAGGGGTGCCAAACCCTGTTCCTGGAGATCCTTAGTTCCTGCACAGTTTAGTTCCAACCTTGATCAAACACACCTGTCTGTAATTATCAAGTGCTGCTTCAGATCCTAATTAGTTGGTTCAGATGTGTTTCATCAGAATTGGAGGCGAACTCTGCAGGAAGGTAGATCTTCAGGAACAGGGTTGAGCACCCTTGATTTAGACGGTGTTTCAGTTTTGTCACGACCCTTGCCAAAGCAGCAAGTTCCGTCTGCTCCGTTATGGTTTAAGGAACACTCCACTTTTTTTTGAAAATAGGCTCATTTTCCAACTCCCCTAGAGTTAAACAGCTGAGTTTTACCATTTTCGAATCCATTCAGCCGATCTCTGGGTCTGGCGGTAGCATTTTTAGCATAGCTTAGCATAGATGAATGAATCCAATTAGACTGTTAGCATCTCGTTCAAAAATGACCAAAGAGTTTTGATATTTTTCCTATTTAAAACTTGACTCTTATGTAGTTACATCGTGTACTAAGACCAACAGAAAATGAAAAGTTGCGATTTTCTAGGTCAATTTGGCTAGGATCTATACTCTCATTCCAGCGTAATAATCAAAGAACTTTGCTGCTGTACTATGGGTCCAGCAGGCACAATGTTATTAAGCAGATTCAATGATCTATACTAAGCTATGCTAAAAGTGCTATGCCCAGACCCGGAGATTGGCTGAGAATGGTAAAACTCAACTCTAGAGGAGTTGGAAAATGAGCCTATTTTCAAAAAAAGTGGTGTTTCTTTAAGGATATATTAAGGTATAGTTGACGCTACAGTAGTGTTGGGTCCTATCGTCAGCCTGCGAGATCGCCGATGCATGATATTATTCTGCTAATTTATTTAATTATTAATTTTAATAATAAGTTTAATTGCCCATGACCAGTTCTAGCATAAGGCTAAATGCAGCCTTATGTGTTTGATATGACTTAATTTGTATTTAACATGACAACAATTGAATAAAAACATTGTTACTAATTATAATGCTTACATTTCCTTAGTTATTAAAAAAGCAGCTACAGAAATCACTGATTAACTGATTATATGCATTTTAAAAAACACTCACATTACAAGTGAAGACATCTACACTGTGTGTAGTGGCTCACTGAAGCGTCCCAGAAGCGGCTCACAGGACGCTTCTGTTTCTCTCAGAAATCAGTCGTTTTGCCTCAGAAGACTTGGGATATTAATACTTTTTAAATAAATTGTGACTGTAGTTGTATCTGCTGGTTATATCCAGTGTATTATATTGACAAATGGTTAGGTTTAGGGGGAGGGGTTTGGTTACGTGCTCACAAGTAAATAGTGTAATGTAAAAAAATTGCTTTGACTGTTTATATTAAAAAAACACATGCAATGCAAAAATGCAATGATGGCAAAATTATTACCTAATATGTAATTTAATCGTGTCGATAAAATTCCCAATGCCTTTCGTGTCAATATGTATTGATGCCAAAGGTTTCTTATTTAAAGCAATGGAGGACCCAGCACATCGAAAAATGATGCTAAAGGAGTACCCTGTGCATCAAAAATTGACACCAAGGGGTCCTGATCAATCATCAATATGTGACAAGTTGGGAGTGAGAATATGTTGCAACGTAAGACTAGAAATTGTTGGATAAAGTCACTAAAGTCACACAGACAAATTGTTGTCTGATGTCACATGGACTATTTTATCAATGTTGCTATCTATGCAGGGTCAGAAAGCTCTCGGATTTTATCTAAAATAAAGTCATGGTGATAATATGTTTGCAGAATCATGAGTAATTCCACTGTGAATGGAATTATTTTTTAAAAAAAGTTGAAATAATGCAGGCTGATTGCTTCAACAAAAGCATATACTGTTGATTAATGACCTCGAAGCACACAGTGGCCCTGTCTTTAAAGGTTTATAAATTGTGATGAATGAATAGGATTTTTGTTCCTCTTAGCAACCCAAGCAAATCCCATTGGCTCAACAATGACAGCGCAATTCATATTTTATAATGAAATGTGCACATTCAAACTTTTATAATCAACTTACCTTTCAGGCTACTGTACTGTGGTTTAGACTAAACGATAAACACAAAGACAGACAAGCAGACAGAGCTGAATCAGCCTTGCCTATTGTATCAGTCCTAACTGTTTCCTACAGTCAAGTGTGGGTTTGTCAGTGTCTGATAAGATCTCAATGTCTTCCATCTACACTCTTTCAAATGAACGATCCAGCCCGGAACAGAAGCGAATACTCAAGGCCGCCACCTCCGCCAACACCCACACTCCATTGACTAGGTGCGCCGGAGCCAAAGAAGCCTGTGGAATACCTCTGTGTGCGATTGTTTGCGAGTATATCTTCGTGTCTGTCTGTGAAATACAGCTATTCGATCTGACATAAAGCACCTTTGCATTCTCACAAATCACAAACTCCAACAAGGGTGCAGTTTGCAATTGGCACTGTAATTTTTATTAGTACGTGTATACTGCAACAATAAACTTGTACTGGTATACAGACAATTTCTTTTTTAAACAAATTTGTTCACAACCTGAATCAAATATTGTTTTGTTGTTCAGAATAATGAAATAAGTTCTAACTAGAAAACCGGCAAGCACCATCAAAGAAAGGGACCAAAAAATCCAAGAAACAACGTGAGTGTATCCTACAAATAGACACACCACAATTAGAAAATAGAATTTCAATTCAAATTTTTTTATATTAGTTTTCTTTTTAAAAAAAGCTAGTGCAAGTACAATATTTTGCACAACTTACAGAGTATGCACGCGTATGGAAAGAAAATGAACCAAAAGAAAAAAAAAATTGCCTTTCACAATGATTTCCTACCTAGGGCTTAATATTTTTTATATCTAGTTTCCTTTACTAAATAAGGTGCAAAACACTACTTCCTCTCCCAACAACCATCTCTTGCTACTGGCCAGACTCCTCCGATGCAAATCCAAGAAAATAGAACCTCAGGACTGGATGCGACATTCAATTTTTCTTTAACAGTCTCGCTCGACATCTCCGTGTGGTGTCTTACTATAGGTCCAAGTAAATCCACAGCGCTAAAGCTATGGAGAAAACAACACTGACAATATGGCAACCTACCTCCACTGAGCCATTGTTTTCAGGGTCCAATCCGGAGGTTTTATAATCGTGGATCTCTCTGCCCAATGGCAAGTGAAAAAAGAAACTAGAAACAGCTTCCATTTCCCTTCCAATGGAAGACTTCAAATCTCTTTATGACAAGACCTGCAACACCTCTAGTCCAGCAAGCCTGGGGTATTACTGCTATATCTGAACCCACTCCTTCCTGAGGAATGACCAATGGCTTCCTGTGTATCACAAAACACATCTTAACATTTCTCAAAAGGGAAAACAAAAAAGGGTGGCTGGACATGCGTGCACATTTAATGATAACCAAACGCCGTTCACCTGACAAGAAGTACATAGTGTTATTTCACCTCCGGCTAGTAGTTTGCGCATTCGGCCTCAGCTTTAAAATCTCGGGGCGATTATTCAAAATGCTGAGAAACTACCGTTCATTCAGAATCCAATTTACACAAAACATACTTGGAAATGACTGACATGTTAAAATTAGGCCTAAAAAGATTTTACAGAGTACAATTTTACAGAGACATCTTATTAAGCATTCATTGGCAAGAAACCCAGAATTACAAAATGACCTTTTTTTTCTTGAAGATATGTCATCTCGAGAGTGTAGTTGTACAAATTCCGAAGGATAAATACACACGTTACGAGGCTGTCGATTGCTATGCGTGAAGGTGACATCGGGGATGTGAAAACAGCATCTGTACACGAGTCGGTTCAGGCCTGTGATGGTCAATACGTCCCTGGCGTTTAGTTCCCAGTGGTTAACCAGGGTTGAGTGTCCAGTTCAACCCAACGGCGACAAATACTCCTCAAGATGGTCGCACGAGTCTCTTTCCTGCGCCCCGGCCAGATGAGGGTGACAGAACCCAGGACGTACCTCTCTCTGAGAAAGCGTTCGTCAGTTTACCGGCTCACCGAAGCGGCGTGAGAGACGAGGGCCGGCCTCCTTTTCTAAGGAGTGTGCACTGTTTTCACTATCCAGCACTGATATAGCTGAATGCTCATATATTAATTATAGAATTAACAATAAGACTAGGTACAATACCCATATCAAGCAGCCCACACATCAGTTAGTTAGGGTGAAACAAAAAAAAAAACCATAACGTGGGCCTGTAGAAGATTCTCAGCCTGAGGTTATTAATCCAGCGGTTTGGACAATTGACAAGATGTCACACAACAGTCAAGTTAAACAGAGAAATCCTGACTGATTTTACAACTGATTTCAAAGAAAAGCAAACTCAAAATAACAGTTGGTTGTTTTGTTTTCAATGAGAGCCACAATGAAAGAAAAGAAAAATCTTTTGATTTATTTTTCAAACTGCTGAAACGTCGCAATCCAACATTCGTCTTTTTTTGTCATTTGTTGTGCCAGAGAAATGAAAGTAAAAACAAGGAAATTGTCAGCGGTGCTCCCCTTGCGAGAGAGAGAGCTGTCACAGAGCCGCTCGAAAACTCTTAAAAACATTCATTAAAACACTTTCTCTCGTCTCCTGCCATGATAAAAGAGTGCTACAGAGGAGACCGAAGCAAAAGTACAAAGTCCAAAGTACATGAAGCAAGGTCAAATATAGAACCAACATGAAAATAAAACAAATAAAACCGAACGACGGCGTTCGAGCACACATCAGTACAACAAAAAAGTAAAGTCATCTCAGGTTCATAGAGGACCATTCCAACTTTATTTCAACTCTCTGTCCTCGTCGTCTCAACCCGTTGGACCCAGGAACGGGCCGAGACGGAGGGAATTCGTATTGGAGGGGAGAAACTGCGATGACACCAACCTCTCGCCCTATCTTCCTCGGGATTAGAAAGTGCTGAAACAGTATTATCAAGTCTATCTATTCTATAAATGACAAAAATGTGCATTTCGTTTTCGTTTGTTTCTATAAAAGTGGTCCCCACTTTGATGAGGTCGATGAATCATTTCTCAGTCTTTTTTTTTTCAGTATCTTGCATGTGTGAGGATCTGGGCTTGTGACGTCGGAGGGACAACAGGCAGACGGACAGACAGCTTGTGATGCGGACAAACAGACCCATACAGACGGTTACACAGAGACGGACAGAGTGTGTTAGGAAGGCCTCATATGGTGTAGAGACATTGTGGGAAACCAAAGCACAGGGCCAATGAAATGACTGCTTCTGGTTACAGCAGTTTAACACACAAGAATATATATATATATATCTCTTTACATGTACACAAACCTTTCAAAGGTCACACAACCTCCTCAACACACATTCACACCTATTTCTCATCCCTGAGTAAGCCCAAGGAAAGATTTTGACCTTTAACAGAAAAGCAAATGATGTTGTCATAACGTCTGAGACAGCAAACTCACCCCTCTGCCAAAGAGAATGAAACACACTGAGAAAAAAAAAAAAAAAACAAAGTGCAAAAAATGATAGATCAGGGGTTCACTACAAAGTGAAAACACAATGTTTTACTCACAAAATCATGAAACCCACAGGCTAAAGACGGTTTGAAACAAACAACACAATTTGAGGGAGAAGCTATATGAGTGGAAACCACAGAAACAGTGCTACATACAGATGGCACAAACTGTTACGTGTGTAACCTGAACAGAAGAAGAGTTTAGAACGTCATCAGTGGGGTTTAAGTTTTTAAAAAGCTAAAAATAGGCCGTTCTCTTATTTTTCTCATTTCTCAGCACTGGAGGTCATAAGAGACTATCATTATCAGCACAATGAACCGCCAGCTGTACCATGTGCATCTTTTATTCTCTTTGTTTGTGATGACCATCAAATGCGACGGCACAGAACATCTGTGATGTTTCATTCATTCAGGTCATCGCACATCAAGCATGTTTAATTCATCTGCAGTTGGACTTATTTCTTAACATTTGAGAAACAATCAGTGACATGGATGCTCATATTAAATCAGCAACATCTAAAGTCCAAAATGCAAACAAAAAACATACCTGTAGTGAACGTGCATTTGTCTGTCTCCACATAAAGTCAGCGTGAATTAAAAATCGACCGTTACTTCCTCAATGCTCATTTCAGGTCTTATTGCGAGCGACTCGTCCTATGGAATGCAAATAAACTTTACAGGTTCGCTGACAACACCGGATGCGACAGCTGTCGCGTCGGAACAGCTGTCTACATTAGGCGCGACAAGCGACCGTTGCAAATCATTTTGAACTTCGTGTCAGTACGTCATAAATAGAACGCGACACCGGGGATTTTTCGCGTCGTGTCGTGTTCGCGCCGCGCCGCGCCGCGGCATTCAGTGTCCACAGCGTCACTGATTATAATGGGTTCTATCCACCTTATTTTTCCCTAAGTGCGAGAGAAATTGTATAGGTCTGGCTTCCGGTCTCATCGCGTCTAGCTGTTTTTAGCAGTACAAAACAACTAGTTTTGCTTCTTGACATTGCAAATTGGTCTGTCTTACCATGTTTTAATGTATTATCTGAATTATGAACACACTGGTTTGTAGTGCAAACAGTTTTACCGTTTACTACACGTTGTTATTCTTCTTGCTATTTCCATTTTCGCCCATAGGCTTACTTCTGCATTGAAGGTGGATAGTATTTTGTTAGCAGTCAGATTGCATTCTGGTTCTTGATTGAATATCCTGAAAAACACCACATTATGGAAGTAAAATGGTCTGGAATATCAATTTACATTGACTTTAATAGATATCACAGGTGAGTGTTACCATAAAGTGAATGAGCTGACAGTTACAACTGACCTTTCCCCTTAAAACCCAAAAACTATTGTAATTTCAACAAGCTAGGCAATATGAAACTCCATCACAAATACTGTCGAGGTTCTATGGCTATAAATGAGAGCGAGAAAGATATAAAGAGAGAAAAAAAGAACAGCGTTCTCGAGCTATAGCGGGTGTGCCGGGTGAGAAAGCGGTCGCACGTACATGCCAGGCAACAGAAGGTAGCTAACGGTTGCGGTTGGGTAAACATACTCTGAGAGAGGCGTACTGGTTCTGTATGGGCACCTGAAGAGCATCTGGAGGTCACTATTGATTATGGGTTAAGACGGCTAGGAGGGGACAGACTCTGTCACTGCATATTAATTTACATTTCTCCCTGAAGTTACTGAGGGCTGGCTGTGCAAACCGCAAATCAACCTAAAGAGGATAAAAAACAGCTTGCTGAGGTCGAACACAAGGTCTGGTGTTGATGTCCGGTTCTCTGTAGTATTTTTTTTTGGTTCAGCACTAGAGACTAAGGGTTATTGCTACGTGCCGTTGTTCGGAATGCTTCTCGTGTGTACGTGGAACCGCACTGTGCAACCAGAAGGAGGCAGACTGTAAAAGGATCGAAGCAATGAGCGACATCGAAAACACTGATCATTACATGAAGGGAAGGACGACAGCGAAAGATCAGAGAAACAACACAAATGCTAGACTGACAGTCGTGTTGTTGGGGTGGTTCAATGGACAAACAATATCACATCTTGTTTCTACCTTTTGGCCCAAAATAAATGTTGAACACAACGAAAATATCAAGTTTGATTGGTTAAAGCAGATACATCCACACATACAATCCAAGAAAAACTCAAACACGCACGCTTTGAGGGGACAGAGACGTCATGTCAAATGGAAAAAAGAAAAAAATGCACGGTTGTGGTGTTGATCTGAGAAACCCTGTTTTATTATAAAAAAATAAAGCATTTTCAAATTGTATATGGGGTGCACTCACCCACCCACCCTCCACCACTCATTAAATCAATCTATGCATCTTTTATTCTTTACGACTACCCATCTTCCTGCCAGATCTTCACCTACCCAAGCTATCTTGAGTGTGGCCACTCAAAGGACTCGACAAGTATGCAGGCTACAGGCTATGACTTCATCCACCCCTACGAAGCGAACACCTCGACACAGCACCGTTCACAATCTGACTTTTATGTGTTTCCTGATTTTCCTAATGAAAATGAACCCAACAGACCTGCGAACCAAGCAAACTTGTCAAGAAACTGCTACATTTCAGTAAAAATCGGGTTTTCGGCCATGTCCTGTGCTGGCAGAAAACAAAATAAATCATGTTACTATCTCTCCAGATGTGCAAATTGCAATATTCTTTTAAGTAGAACTTAAATATCTATTTATAACATGTGTGGTATGTACACACACACACACACACACACACACACATACACTTGCACACACACAAACACACTCACGCACACTCACACAAATATACTACAGATCACTGAAATTACTACATGACTGCTTTCACATACGTTCGATGAGTCAGTGTCTTGGGGGACGGGACTAAAAACGTGCTCATGTAGTCTTGCGCTCTCATACAGTAAGATAGATATAGCATATGCAGTTCTATACATGTTAATGTACAAAAAATACATGACATAATTCAACATGATTGAAAATTACCGTAACCGTGTACGTGTTTATGTGTGTTTGAGCCGCGCACGGACTCGCATGCGTGCACGACCACATACATTGCTAACAAACAGGTATATGACACCCTTCGATCCTCTGAAGATTTCTGTGGCCAGAGTTTCTCACTTTCACTTTGTCTATCATATCTCACGTAAATATATAAACAGTCTCTGTACTTTAATTTTCCACCTGCATTCACACTTTCATACCACTCTTTTTGCTTTAAATGACTTAAATGGCAGTTGTTTCACGGGCCGCGGCCTCTTGTGCCCGTCTTTACTCAAGCCGTCAGATCGCTTGAGAAGGCTAAGCCAATCATACGTAATGAAAAAAGTGCTTCCTTTAAAGCAGTCCTCTTGGGGACAAAATCTCATTGTTTTCTCTTTCGTCACCTGTTACATTCATCCCTTCACAGTGACCCTTGTGAGCAATCACCATCCCACAGAGTGCCACACGACATCCAATTCATGATACAGCATACAGTACTGTGTTCATGTTGAAAGTTCAACAGAAAATAGTAGTAGCAATAATAATAATAATGATAGTAATAATTAATATAACAAAAATTTGACTCATTTGATTGAAACTACTAACAGGCGTGTTAAGTAAGTGCTTCAGGACAACACTCATCTCATCCTTCTCCGACACTTCCGCTCTCTTTCTTTCAAAAAAATCTACTTTCTCTTGTTAGAACATAAAACAGGTGAGACTGTACTAAAAACAAGGGACTGGTCGATCTCCTCACCCACTGTGTTTGTATGCATCAAGATACGTCAGTGCATATATATATACATATATATATATATATATATATATATATATGCATAGACAAGAACCCATCCTGTGTCTACATAAAAAATGACCCCTGATTGCAAGGTTTACACATTCATCACAAAAAAAAAGGAAAAAACAAAAAAGAAAAAAACTACCCATCATGTATGATAGGAGGGTTTGAAAAGTGAGACGGAAAATTAAAACATGCAAAACTACAAAAATAGTCAAATAAAAAGTTAGACAGTTGGATATATAAAAATAGACTCGTCCATCTTCCCTGTTTTAAATGATAGTCTCGTCTTTCTGAGGAGCAACTGGCACCGCTCAATGACATCATCATCTCTCTTGGCCTGTACCATAGTATTTGGAAACCTCTTCTTGCATTTCTATAAATGTTAATATAATCTATGCTAGTCTAACTGCGCTGACGATACTGCTCTACGTTGTTAGCATTGATTTGGATAGTCTCTTTTAGTCACAGTTAAACAAGATGGCTGACATCATGTGAACTCCTGCAACCAGTGGAGGAGCGGTTTCCGTTCTGCCACCGTTAGCAATGTTATTCACACCAGTTGTTCGTCTTCCCTTACTAACATTTCAGGTTCACTCAGCAGGTGAATGTTTTAATTGCCACTAGATGTAGTTAAACCAGGTTTGTCTGTGCTAAAAAAAAGAGTAGAGGATGTTGTAGGTGAGAGAATAGAGAGCCTTCAGGATATCATGTAGTGCTCGGGTATCTCACGACCTTCCCACCCACCCACTACATCCGCCCTGAATTTGACCGATCGAATGAATTGCACCAATTGCCTGTGTAATATTGAATGCATCTATTACAATGTTAGAAGTGATAATGTACATACTGAGTAAAATTTAGCCTTTAGGTAAAGTAATCTGGACAGCAAATTAAATCAGAACAGAGAAAAAGAACCTAAAACATTCTGAGGGCAATTTTTTTGTTTTTTAACACATGACAGTCCAATGCGCATTCACTTTCCGATATTTGATCTGCCTTCGATACTGATTTTAACCTCCTGAGGGATGAAGGAAGGCTTGGGAAATGTTAAAGGAGGCTCTCCTTCGGGATTTTCTACTTTGCGGCCCTCAGGGGCCGACCACCTCCTTTTGCGGCCTGTTGGTTTGCTACCGGACTCTGATTCTGTGACTGGTGGTGCTTTGCAGATGTCTCTTTCGCCAAACCTTAGTTCTCCATTCTCTCTATTGCCTTGACCGCCTCCACCTCCCTGATCTCTACACTGCCCGAGTCCGTTTTCCTGTTCCGTGTGCCGAACACCCCCTCGCACGCCGCTTGAGAGCGCTTTGGGTGGTTTAAGGGGTGGACCGAGGGTAGGCGCGTCCAAGACTTGCCCCTGGCTCTTCTTGATGGAGCCGTTCCTCAGGTTCTTCAGGGTGAGGGAGATGCAGACGTCGCCTACTGAAAGCTTGGTGCATGGCAACTCGAGCAGCTGGGTTGTCCGATCTGGACAACACGACGACCAGCCCTGGCCGAACACGAAGAAAGGATACTCTACTAGCACCTCCACGCTGACCTGCGAGAGGAAAAGAAAAAGGCAAAGAGAGAGGACATTAAGTACATACAGCAAAAGTCATGCACAAATGCCTGATGATATGAATGAATGCCTTTGCTAAATAGCATCTGTTAATCAGCGCCTCTCAAACTGACAGACTTTAGAACTGCTTTCGAGTGGGTGGCCCCATCTCAACTCCCAGACAAATGAAGCAGATTTTTCATACAGCCCACTCACAGTACAACAGAAGGAAGCAGAAATAAGGAATGACTCAATTCTGCCAGTGAATCCCACACAAACTAAACAAAGATGCCATGGGGACAGCCAGGGGAGGGATTATGGAACAGGGAGATGATTTCAGCTGCCAATTTACCCCACATCTAGTTACACTGATTGAGTGCAGGTGGAGTTCATATAGGAGGACATTTACACCCTCACAGCTCATGAAAATATATAATGGCTACCATATGGTTGTTCGAAACTGATGACAAAAATGCTTGAAAGATGCAACAAAGTAAAGAAGATCCCTGGGCATAAAAGGTGTAAAGAATTTTTTGCCAATGAGCATTGTTAAATATGAAATTAAATTAGCCATCTTTGGATTCTATTTGCATTTCACCAAACTACCTTTGAGGGACAAAATTTGCCAAGATATTTAATCCTCTTTAGATAGCAGAATTTAATTCACTCTAACTGGTATTCTAATGTAAATGACAACCTTAAAATATGCACTCTATATAGCCAATATTAAACACTATAAAAAGTATATACTAGTGGCATGAAACAACCAGTACTGTACAAGATATTAAACATTTTACAACAAGAGTAAAGCAAAAACATATTATCCCACCTGTGAGCGATGCTCTCCTACAGCAAACTGTATAATAGCAAAGTTAGGCGTATGACTGCTGTCGATGCGCTCTACAGTGCTGGAGTCGATCTTCAGCTCACTGCTGATCTCAGCACTCTGAATGAAATCCTCTGTCTTCAGGTCCTCCACCCGCTTCAATTCCCCATCTGCCAACTGGATGATGGAGCCCTTGGTGAAGTAAGGGGGCAGTGAAGGGGCTGAGGGTGGCGGTGGAGTCGTCAGCAGGCCGGCAGGAGCCGGAACCACAGGCAGATGCAACTGGGCTTGAACCACAGCTGCGGCAGGGTGAGGGTATGGGGCTGGAGCCTCAAAAGTCTCTACTTTTGGGGCCGTTGAGGTGACGAAAGCATGGGGCAGTGCCGCAGGCAGGGGCGGTGTGGTCGACGTAGCAGTAGCTTCAGTTCCACTCACTGGGATGATGACCGGCTGAGTTCCAGGGATGACCAGGTGCTGGGGTAGGCTGGTGTGGTAGCTGAGAGGTTGCTGGTGCCCCGTGCCGGCAATGTAACCAATGATGGGCTGCTGGGCAGAGTAGAAATTGGTGGAGGGGAGGCCCAGGGAGAGTGACTCTGTGGTGTTATGCGTGGTCTGGATGACTGCATGAGGAGACAGTGCGGTAACTGCCCCCTTTAGACTGTCCACAGGTGGAGGCGGAGGAGGAAATGAAAGGGAGGAACTGCGGGACACAGGTTTACCTGCGCAAATCCCTCCTTTCTCAGTATGGGATGTCGGGGGAGGCAGCTTGTCCGGTGTACCTCCGGGATCAACACCACCGGAGCTATGACTGTTGGGTACTAGCACCAACGAGGTCCGCATGGCTGCGCTGTCCTGCATATATTCGGCAGGTAGCACCACATGTCGAGTCTGCTGCTGGTGGAACTGGTGCTGATGGGTGGAGGAACTCCCTTTGGCAGTGCTGCCCTGCTTCCCTGCACTAGATTCGGGACATGGACCAAAGCGTCTGTCCTTCTCCAGCTCTCCATTCAGCACCTCCCTGGGCCTCGTCTCCTCCCTCTTGGGTCCATCTATGTATGGAACTAAGACTGGTGAGGGGCCACTGATGGGGAGCGTGTGGTGAGGGTGTATGTGTACGGGCAAGTGAGCGTGGGGCGATGGAACAGTCCGAGGAGACACGCTTAGAGGAGAACCAGCAATTTGGACGTATTGGGCGGAGTGGGGAGAAGAGGTGTTGTCAGTTGTGACCAGGCCTGGAGGACGGCCCAATTGGTGGTGCTGGTCAAGTTTGGATGCTGGAGAACTGGAGGTGCTGGCATAAGCCTCCCGTTGTGTGGTAGTGGTGGCTGCCGAATGGGGAACTAGAGGGGAGATGTAGCCAGCATATGGTGCAGAATATGGAGAGCTGATGAAGTGAAGATTGGGAGGCAGGGGTGTGTACTGAATGGTGCCAGCGGGCTGAGAGAGGGGTGACGTGTACACTGCAGGTATTGTGGTCACTGCAGTGGGAGCTCTGGTTAAGTGCGTGGACGAGGGAGGTATGCTCTCAGCTGCGGCTGACAATGGTTTGTATTGAGGCCCGTCGGGTTCTGAGGAGGTACTGGTGTGCTGCCGCCCTCTGTCGTGTCCGCTTGCCAGACTGGCAAGCCAGGCCAGGTTCCCCGAACGCTGGCTCTCACTGGCAGGCGCCATCACCATGGGCCTCTCCTCTGAGGGCAGAGTGCTTGCTGGGATTTCACGCTTCTTTGGGGGCAGGCATTCATTGCTCCGCTCCTGGTTTGACTTCATGGCGTCTGAGAATCTTTTACCACTCTTTCTGGATGTTTCTTCTCCCTGTCTGTTTTGGCTCTTTTCCTCTCCCTCTTGGTCTCTGTTTGTATTGCTAACAGAGTGTGCCCTCCCACTGACTGGCTCGGAGCGAGGATGGGGATGGGGTAAAGAGGAGAGTGGTGGTGTGAGGGGATGTGTCCTGTGCCTAAGGTCGGATGGACACAGATTTCAGTCTTAAGCAACGGAAGTCACACCTGCTGTGGGAGAGCGGTCCATGCAATTCATGCGGAATCATTTCCTTCTGAGAGCGAGTCTCCAGGACTGCAGGAAGAACCTGAAAAACAAACACATGCATCATTAAGGTTATTTCTGTTTTGAAAACAGCTCCATAGAAGGCAGTCCTATAAACTCTGACGAGAACTCAAAATGAAAGGCTAGCTCAGTGCATTCAATATCACTGTACATGTGAGTGGGCATCAGTGTCTTGTGGATAGCACTCACAGTGTGTGTGTATTTGGAGTACTGTATGTAAGTGGACCCCCTGTAGGGCAAGATGGAACACACAGTGTGAGCATCATTAATAATGAACCAGCGCTCTGCACTCAGGACTTATTTGAAGCCAGTAACACATTCAACCTCATGCAACACTCAATCACAAATTAGACTGGAGGTTCATCTACTACAGTGTGCAAACATGATAATCATCTTTAAGTTGAAATGAATAGCATGTACATCTGAAAGAGCATCTTCGAAGAGAAAAGGCTGGAACTATTTATCAGTCAAGAATTTACTGAACTGTAAAAAAAAGTCCATTTAGATTTGATGTTGGCTTTAAGAGCTCTCTCTCAAAGCAGGAAGTCAGTGTTGCATTTTCTTCTCCCTCCTACTCTGGAGTGTATAGGGAGACACGTGACGAAACAGTGATGTTGTGCAGCGTTATGACTTGTTTGACATTTCTCCCTGAGCTCTATTGATTGAACCCATTCAGCTGCGTCTGTTGTCCAGCACTGGTGGGAGGGTGGTTCTGCATGATAAACAGGCCCTGATGATTTAACAAGTGTCGCAGTGCTATAAAAGAGCAGGCGGATTCTGCTATAAGGGGAACCCACCCTTTAAGCCGGTCTGTATAGCATGTGTATGGAACACTTACACAAAGGTAACAAAATGTACTGTAGTATCACCATGGTGTTATGGCCATGTACAATGCTAGTACTACTGACATGGCACAACGGTAATACCATGCACTAGTATAATACTATATTTACAAAAAATACCAGAAAGCACCATAGTACAACCATATCTTTTGGACATGTAGTTCTTGGACAAACCTTGGAGTACCAGGTATCAGATGATAATACCATGAGACTAAAATTCATGTACCATAGTATATATGCAAGTACCACCATATTACGGTATGTTTTGCACATACACCATGGTAATACCATGCTTGTGTGGATATGGTAATACTATGTTGAAATCTGTAATAAATTGTTCAATTGTTCAAAACTATATACAGTGATATACATGATATACAGTTGTGCTCGGAAGTTTACATACCCCTTGCAGAATCTGCAAATGTTAAAAATTGTATCAAAATACAAGAGATCATGAAAACTGCATGTTATTTTTTACTCAGGACTGTCCTGAATAAGCTATTTCACACAATAGATGTTTACATATACTCCAAAAGACAAAATAAAAACTGTGTTTATAAAAATGACCCTGTTCAAAAGTTTACATACCCTTGAATCTTAATACTGTGTGTCGTTTCCTGGATGAACCATGACTGTTTTCATGTCTTGTGATGGTTTTTAATGAGTCCCTTGTTTGTCCTGAGCATCTGTCTGTTGTTCTTTAGAAAAATCCTCTAGTTTCTGCACATTCTTTGGTTTTCCAGAATCTTCTGCATATTTGAACCAGTCGTTCTCAGTGTGAAAAGATGGATCTCAAAATCATACTGTCACTTTTTGAAAGGGTTCAAAGATACAGAAGATGCTGGAAAACCAAAGAATGTGCAGGAGCTGGAGGATTTTTCTGAAGAACAGCAGGCAAACAACAACAAGGGACTCATGGACAACTAACACAAAACATTAAAACAGTCATGGATCATCCAGGAAACAACACGCAGTATTAAGATTCAAGGGTATGTAAACTTTTGCACTGAGTCATTTTTATAAATTCAGTTATTATTTTGTCTTGTGGAGTATATAAACATCTGTTGTGTGAAGTAGCTTATTCAGGACAGTACTAAAAAAATAACATGCAATTTTAATGATCCCTTTTATTTTGATAAAATTATTAACATGTTTGCATATTCTGCAAGGGGTATGTAAACTTTGAGCACAACTGTACATATACATAATTCAAAGTACCACAGTATTACCATCTGACACTATAGTGTCACTATAGTGTGCCTGTCAAGTTTCGCATCCTCAGACAATGTTTTAAAATTAGACACAATAAGTCACTATGCAAAACTGATCGTTTTGTATGTTTAAAGGTTATGTTTAGGTTCACAATGGTCATGCCGTCACTTTGAGCAGACACAAAAGCCCTCAGCTGATTACAAACAGCAGGAGCATGTCCTCTCTGTTTGCTCTTAAGTCAAAGTAGTCTAGAAAGGTTACGCAACAGCTGAACACTATTGATTGACAGCGATTGACATTGAGTAGGGTGTTTATTCCCAGCACTCTCTCAATCAGTGTTTCCGGCCTCTTTTTTTCCTTTTTCTTTTTTACTTTTCACCCCCCCATCCGTTACTCGCTCATTTCTTTCCTTTGGCTCATATATCTTTTCATCTCTCTCTGCACCACCCCCAGTCTTTTTCCTTCACCATAATTTGCATCAGACAAGGGCAATCAAGCATGTTAATAACCCAATTATCATAATCATTTTAATTAATGATTTAAGTAATCAACCATGGTAGATGACAATATTATCCAGATGGTATTATAACTTACACTAAAGGCAATTCTAGAGGTTTGAACTGGTCTCTTCCAGGTCCTTGAATGTTTGCAGTGAAATAAACCCTTTATGATGGGATTATATTTGAAAACTGATTTAAATGGTAATCAGTGGTTCATTGTTCCCAGGTTGATGTACGATCTACATCTCGATTTAGTCTCTACACACAAGAGCACATGATGTATGCTTTCCATGAATTGAAGCACACCCAAAGACACTCTCTGCATCTGAATATGCGAACATCCCAAGAATTCAGAGCATCACATGAGTATGAATAAGATATGAAAACTGGGGTGTGGGGGGAACACATGGAGAGAATTATGAGTTGAGTGGCTCTTGTTTAAGCGTTACCGCTTGTCAAATTGGTATGTCAAATTCCATGTAGTTAAATTACTTGTTTATTTACTTGTTCAAACTCCTCAGTACAATTCATGGTTGTTGTTACTACATTACAGGTCAAAGAACATAGAGGTAAAAGGACAGTGCCACCATGGCATGTAGTATTTCCAAGAATGTACTGATGCTACACACCTGCAATGTTATAGAACACAATGAATGGTTGAAAAGTCATTTGAATTCAATATTGTGCTTTGTTTCTGTAGACAGAACAAAAGCAGTACTTTCTTAATAAAATAAAATAAAATAAAATATATATTTTATATCTTATAATAATATAATAAAATAAAATAAAATATATTTTATTTTATAAAAAAAATAATAATATATATATTATTATATAGACACACACACACACACACACACACACACACACATATAGTGTACAAATAAGAGATATTTCAAACAAACTACTTTAAAAATATTAACTATTGTTTTTCATCACATATTAATTGAGAAAATACATGGAAGATTCCTAAACCTAAAAATTAATATATCACCGCAGGACTATTTAAGTGAACTGCAAAAAAAGAGAAAAAACGTATTAAAGTTTGTACATAAATATATATTAAATAGATGTACTTAAAATGTATTAATAATAACAAATAACATATGTAAAAAATACATAAATTAATATAATTTATAATTAATAATATTTTAATATAAATTGAAAAAAGGAAATATTATTTATCAAGTTTGAGTCTCAGCTCTAGGTCCATTCCTGATCCTGTTTCCCTCTCTCCTCTTTTATCACTGCCTATTTCCAGCCAATTTATCCATCCAGTAAAATAATACAATTTAACTAAAAAAATGAAAATAAATGACAGTACAAAAACAAGACAAATACAACTAAAAATAATGTATAAATCACATATTTCTTTCTGCTGTAACACTGTCAAGTACCAGGGGACGAAAAGATTAAAAAAAATCAAATTGACAGATAATGATTATTGGTAGCAACCTCTATGACTCATCTCTATTTAGTACATACTGCGAAGGCACGCAGCCACTGTATTTCAAGGACAGCAGAGTAAAAGAGCGAGAAAGCCAGACTACGAGAGAGAGAGAGAGAGAGAGAGAGAGAGAGAGAGAGAGAGAGAGATCGTAGTATTTTCTCAACAAATCTGACTGCAGCTTACACCATTCTTTAATGAATGTCGATACTGCAGGGAGCCAGTTAGGATTAATGACACTGATGCCAATGGCTGGTATTTTATGTACACACACACACACTTACTCACAAACATGCCTCAGTGTGTTGCTGTGGTATCCCGGGGAAAGCCAAGTCCTAATCTTTCACAGTTGGGTCCTCTCAGCCCTCCCTGCTTATCCCTCAGGATTAAACCCAACACACACACACAGAGCAGGGAGGGAGTGAGCAATCTACTGACCTACATTAGTGAGAACACTATGCTACACCTACACACACACGCTTGTAAAACGGCAAGCACATAGCAACAGAAGACCAGCACAGAGGCTCATTCAAATACTCATTAACACACACACACACATACACACACCTCCATTGCTTCAGCGCTGTAAACTAAGAGCGTAGTGAGAGTTCAGAGAGAAAGAGAGACAGCAGTATAAAAGCCTTGTCAGCTGGATCTTGCTGAGCGCACTAGGAACAGTATCAGATGACCTGAAACCTAAACTTATTGTCCTCCATCAGCCCTGGCAACACTATGAATCACGTCCCCGGGGCCCCAGAGCCACGGAGAACAGCGGGGACAAATCAGAGACATTAATCAAAGATATTCACTGGGAATCTAACGCAGACATGAATGAGGGAAAGCATGGGGCTCTCCGAATGCATTTCGCTCCATAAAACCCCACTCGCACCACAATAATGCACCGCAACAATACGTGGCATCCAGAGCGCTCTGTGGGCCGCATTAGTGGGTCAATGGGAGATGACCGTGAGGATGACAAGGTTTAAGTCAATATAACCACAGCATTATTGACAAGGATGAAACTCTGTGAGTAATGCACACAACTGACTCCATTGACTTAAAATGCAAAAATAGTTTAGATTTGGTAAATCATAATAATAATAAAATACAGTTAATGTATTACACTTATTTTCATACTGTACATGTCATGCTATAATTGATAGTAGTGACTATTTCAAACAAATTTTTCATTATTCTTGTATAACTATGGGTTTTTATAACCTCATATTAATCAAGAAACTACATGGAATATTTCATTTGACTCTAAGGGTGCATTCACACTTGTAGTTAGTTTTTTTTTTTTGGTTTGTTTGGAGCTCATAAAAGGCACTTTACCTCGTCATTGCTCCATGTTTGCCCTCTGCTCATTTTGTTTTGTATACACCGCTCCTTCAGCGTTGTCAAATCATGTCGCACAGCGTCGCATCTCGTCATTACCTTCTGTTTTAGGTTCGTTTAGAAGTATTTGGTCCGTGCTGCGTTCATATTTCATTTGAACTGCACCGGGGTTCATTTGGAAGTGGACCGAGACCCATTGTTTTAGCAGTCTCGGTCTGCTTGTTTGGTGCGCACCAGGGTTCGGATGGCAGCATTCACACTTACTCAAATGACCCGCACTAACAGAGCAATCACACCAAAGTTTGTTTTAATCAAACCAAACATGACAAGTATAAACACACCCTAAAAAGCTAAAAAGATTAGTGCAGTATGGAGTACCACAAGGCTCAGTACTAGGACCATTGCTTTTTTACGCTTTACATGTTACCCTTGGGAGAAATCATCAGGAAAGGTGTTAGCTTTCACTGTTATGCTGATGACACTCAGTTCTAATGTGCAAAAGTAAACAAAATGCATAGTTGATATAAAAACGGGATGACTAGTAACTTCCTACTGCTAAATCATGAAAAAGAGGTGTTAATTATCAGACCAAAAACCTCTGAATGTAATAAGCTAAAACACTGTCTAACACTTGATGGCTGCTCTGTCAATTCTTATATATATGAGCAATATCACACGAGTAGATTTAAAAGTGTTTAATTTTGAGAAACAATGTTTGTGTTCATGATGGTGATTTTAGTTACATTGTTCCGCCACTAGATGGTGAAAAGAGACTGTTTTTAGGAGTCAGCAGTAAAGACTTTTAGACTGAAAAATAAACACGGTTAGAAACGTAAGTTATTTTTAGTTTCAACAGATTGACGCAGCTAACAAATGCACTTAGCAGCACTGTCTTCAGAATTCACCCTTAACAGATGAAAGAACATTAATGTTACGAAAAAGATAACGCTTTCCTTGGCGGACATTCAAACTGATGTTTCATCATGAATATGAACGTTCAACATTCCTTCGTTACTAGTTCTAAAGTGACATTTTTTGAATTAGTAACAGAGTTTGTTAAACTGTCAAACTTAGATTTGAATCTGTGGTGGAAGGAAGTAGTTCTAAAGACACTCTGTTGTTGTTTATTATGTATTTACATACTTCGAACTGTTGAATAAATGCAATATCACACTCATGGATGTGAGATATGGCTGTATATCGGCACTGCTGTGATTTTACAACTACTTCCCATTTTCCACAAGTTGATATGATTCTTTAGGGTCTTAATGAAAAGTATCTAATATACTTTGATTAAAAATTCTCAATGGTTTTGTAAAACAACACCCTTTTTACCTTGTCAAAATGAGCCCTGCAAAAATCATCTCATTATAAGGGGTTGTTCCTTTAAATGCAAATGAGCTCTGCTTACCCCGCCCCTCTCTTCTCTCTGTGGAATGACAATCTTGTTTACTTTAGCCGCATTTAGCCGCGTTTAGCCGCTAAACTTCCTAACTACCGCGTTATAAGAAAAGGCGATCGCAAAGATTCATAAAAAAAACGCTTATACACACTTCTGCTGTAAGTGAAGCTGGATCATGAATGATTTGCGCAAACATAGACGGATATATGTAGATCGGGAGGCGCATTCCCTTCACAAACAAACGTAATCTACTGCATCTTCAGCGGCTCAGATGTCGGGAGTAAATGACGACCACTATGTTCATTAATACATCCAGCAACACAACAGCTGGTCTGAGGTAAGAGCTCATGTCAATCAACACCGACAGGCATCTGAGAACGGCTCGATTATTTTTATTATTAATTAAAAACCACTGCATGGATTTTTATCATTATAGGGTAGATTGGTACATACACTGCCAATACACATTAATGTTCAAACAACATGAAAAAGTGAACTTAGCATCCGATGACCCCTTTAAAATCTGAAAATTACAATAGTACAAATAGTACATAATAGTACAAAATAGTACAAAAAATTTGCAAAATTACAAAAAAATAGATGTCTAAGCAAGCAGCTCACTAGACACAATGTTACTGTACTGTATCCCCTTCCACACTTTTCTAAGGTACTATCCCTTTAAAAGGTGGGCAGATACTTACAAACTGTCCCTGCCTTTACAATCAGTCCCAGTGCCTGGTCTCTACAATGAACAGCACAGAAATGGATAGAGCGAGTGAAACGGAGACAGGTTGTAAAGTAGAAACGACGAAAGGAAAGAAGAAATAGAACGCTCTCAGGAGAGAGAGAGCTTTGTAGCTGCATGAAGAAGTGCAGCTGAATGACTTGCACTTTCAAGTCTAGAGATACTCATAAAGAACATGAACCACAACGACAAGACGGAGAAAGAGAGAAACTAAATAATGTTTCCCAACCTTATCTTACGAACCTTCACAGTTCAATCAAGTACTAGTTCATTAACACCAATTAAAACTCACATTACAGTTTTGGTGTCTTCATAAAAGCAACATGCACATATACTCACAAATGAACAGAACTTACACAGTTTGTTTTGCTTTCTTGCTTTAAAAAGGAGCTTGGTTTTTTAAAGGGCTAATGTCTACTGATGGCTCAAGTTTAACAAAGCAAAACTGTTTTTTCCCCCTAAATACCTCCTGAAAGCTGCTGAAATACCTTTTAGATGCTGTTGGGAACTATAACAGAGACATGCACGTGCATCTTTAACATACATTAGAGTAAAACTCAGTGTAGTGGGAGTGTGTTAAAGCTTACCTCAGTGTTCAGAGAGGCCATTTGAGTCACTCTCTCACTCGTTCTCTTATTCCCACAGGAGTCAAACAGACACAAAGAGAGCCCTCCTCGCTCTCCTCCCACCCCGGCACCTTGCGGAGGTACAGCGGTGTTGCCGGCGTGTACGGAGGCCCTTCCTGCTTAAGTCATGACTGTGGTCAGGCACTGCCCCCTGCCCCGCCGGGCCCCGTGTGTCTGAGCTCTGAGCCCTGCCTGCAGCACTCAAACGTGCGTTATGCAAGGCCTCGCCGGCCCGCCAGCTCTCCCCTCCCTCTCTCTCTCTCTCACTCGCTCACACACTCAGCTCCTCCCACACCTCACCTCACTGCGCACCACCAACTTCATCAGGTATTCATTCAAAAAAGACACAAGCCAGCTGGCAGCGTGCCCGGACTACACTGCTAAAGAAAGAGAGGGAGAGCGAAAGAATGAAAGAGAGACAGAGTGAGGGAGGAGATCAGGGAGAGAGGGAGGGATATACAGAAGAGACAGAGGAGGGAGGTGAGGGAATGAGAGTACGAGGGAAATCGGGAGAGGGAGGAGGGTCGTAAAGAGAGAGCGATGGAGATTAAACCAGAGAGCGATGAAGAGATAGAAAGCCGTTTCTACTACTACAGGCACTTTTTGTGTCCCAGGGTGTTTGATTGTTTTTTTGTTAGAAGGTTTCAAGAAACTTTTCAAATGCTTTTTATGTAGCTATAGGTTTTTCATTACAAAAATTCATCACAAAAATATGAAAACTACCATAATCTTAAGAACACCAAAAAAACATTTTTATTGATTAATTGATTGATTGATTGAATGTGGAAATTATTTCTATAACACTACTGCTCAAAATGTTTGGGTGTCAGCAAGATTTTTTAAATTATTTTGTTTTTTATGCTCACAGAGACTGCATTTATTTGACAATGAATACAGTAAAAGACATTAACATTGTGAAATATAATTTTAAAAAGCTGTTTTCTAACTGAAAATATTTTAAGATATAATTTATTCCTCTGATGCAAAGCTGAATTTTCAGAATGAATACTCCAGTCTTCAGTGTCATTCATTCAGAAATCATTATAATATGCTGATTTGGTGCTCAAGAAACAATTCTCATTATTATCAACATTGAAAACAACTGTGTGGCTTATTATTTTTGTGGAAACTATGATTTTTTTGAGGGTTCTTTTGATAAATAGAGTTCAAAAGAACATGTTTATTTGAAAAATAAATCTTTTGTAACATTATGAATGTCTTATTTGAAACGTCAACAATTTAAAGGAGAAGTCCACTTCCAAAACAACAATTTACAAATAATTTACTCACCCCCTTGTCATCCAAGATGTTCATGTCTTTCTGTCTTCAGTCGTAAAGAAATTATGGTTTTTGAGGAAAGCATTTCAGGATTTTTCTCCATATAATGGACTTCATTTCCTGATTTTGCTGCCGTTTAAATGCTTCAAAGGGCTCTAAACGATCCCAGCCGAGGAAGAAGGGTCTTATCTAACAAAACGATTTGTCATTTTTTTCAGAAAAATAAAAAACTGTATACTTTTTAAGCACAAAAGCTCTTGTAGCACAGGCTCTGGGATGCGCGTCCATGACGCTATGTACTATTGAGTCACGTCGAAAGGTCACGCGGAATGTAGGCGGAACTACAGACCCAGTGTTTACAAAGCGAACGCAGAAAGACTAAGGAAGTGCAAGTAAGTCAAACTCTGTTTACAAACAAAAAGGCACAACGATGTTGGACAATTCTGAAGTTGTAGGAGAAAATAAGATGGAGTTTTTCACCATACTCTACCTTTTTGAGCCGGAGTACACAGACGATGAACTTAGATGTGATTCGTAGCGTCGTGGACGCGCATCCCAGAGCCTGTGCTACACGAGCTTTTGTGCTTAAAAAGTATACAAATGTTTATTTTTCAAAAAAAATAAGACCCTTCTTCCTTGGCTGGGATCATTTAGAGCCCTTTGAAGCTGCATTTAAACTGCATTTTGAGTTCAAAATCGGGGCACCGATGAATTCCATTATATGGAGAAAAATCCTGAAATGTTTTCCTCAAAAAACAATATTTCTTTACAACTGAAGACAGAAAGACATGAACATCTTGGATGACAAGGGGGTGAGTAAATTATTTGTAAATTGTTGTTCTGGAAGTGGACTTTAATGCATCCTTGTCAAATAGAAGTAATAATCTCTTTCAAAAATAAATAAATAATTATTGACCCAACCAACAAACAATTCTGCCTCAAGGTTTTTCAAAAGTTATTGTGTACTTGGTGCCCAAGGACAAAGTGTCAATAAAAATGAAGCACAAAATATCAAACATGAAGGTAAAAATACATAAACTAATATATAAAGTAAATATTTAAATCATCACATATAAACTAAATATTTTATCATACATCATTATTACTCAAAGACATCATTATACATAAAGTGTTTTTAACTGTTACTAAGGATAAAAACAATACTATACTAAACAATACTACTACTATAATATGAAATCAGCCTTAGCAAGACAAAGAAAACTACTATTTAAATGCAAAAATCTCTCAAACGTAATTTCTATCACAGAATGATGTCAAACACAATTCATCATTTGAGATTTACTTGAAATCTGATTTCAACTAGTAGTCAGCTGAAATAAACTAGTTAAAAAGTGTATTACGGGAGCTTATAGTTGAAGAAACAGGCCTGCAGACAAACTACTCAGATGAGTAAATATGCCCTCTCCCTTATACATGCACTCCCACACACCACACTAACGATTTGAGCAGAAGAGCACACACAAACACAGACCCACACACTTCCACGGAGAGTCAGGATTAGAAGCTCACTTCAGGTGAGCTCACTGAAAACATGCTAATCTCGTACAGCAACATCTCATCTAATCTCAGGTCACTGAACCTTTGAGTTTCAGTGCCATTTAAAACTCAAGTGGCAAATACTAGTTAGAACTGTTGCTATAGTCTCATGCAGTCTTATGAATGCACCAGCAGGCGGTGCTACAGACAACAACGTCTTAGTTTAATCGCTAAAGGCTAGAGAGTTTGTTTAGCTGACCTAGTTAGCTAAGCAGTTTTGATAAATATATATTCTGCACAGTGGTGGCGAAGATGGTGCAGTGAGATTGGACAACAGAAATATCTCCCACAAAAAAAAAAAAAACACAGTGAAGGCCAGGGTTATTACAGTTAATGTTTTGATTATTGATCTTTGACTATTACTAAAATAACTAAACTTGAAAAAGAAATAAAAATGACAGACATTTAAAAAAACACCTAAAACTAATAAAAATGACAAAACATAAATCTACTAAAAATGTAAAATCAAAATACTATAACAATATTTCTGTGATACTAAAATAACACTGGTGAAAGCCAAACTCTATGAACGTTGGTTTGTTAGAATAGGACAATACTTGGCTGAGAAAATCTGAAATCTGAGGGTGCAAAAAAAAACTAAATATTGAGAAAATTGGCTTTAAAGTTGTCCAAGTGAAGTTCTTAGCAATTCATGTTACTAAACAAAACTTAAGTTTTGATATATTTACGGTAGGAAATTTAGAAAATATCTTCATGGAACATGATCTGACCTTAACATCCTAATGATTTTTGGCATAAAAGAAAAATAGATCATTTTAACCGATACAATGTATTGTTGGCTATTGCTACAAAAATACCTGTGCTACTTACGACCAGGGTCAAATATCTGGAATGGATCTGAATTTGGTAAAATGTGTTTAAAATTGTGGTGAATGGAAGTACAATCTCTATTAGGCCTTTTCACAATGAAAATGCCAGCTGAGGAAGTTCAACCTGCTGACACCATTCTACTCGGCTGTCATGTTGGCTATCGTGTGTCTGGTTTAGTTCAGCTACTGAATCAGACATTGGGAGACCATATTGGACAGTCCAGACTGCTGAGAGCATTACTGGTGCCCCCTGCCCACCCTCCAGGACCTGTACTCTTCCAGTGAGGAAGAGGGCAGGTAAAATCATCACAGACACTACTAACTCTGACCACTATCTACTTGAACTGTTGCCGTCTGGCCGGCGACTCAGAACACTAGGCACTAGAACGCCCAGGTACAGGAACAGCTTCTTCTTCCCACAGGCCATCTCCTTATTAAACTGTTACATGACTCCTAAGGCCCCCCTCAGTGCAATACTTCCATGTTTAACGCAATATCCTGTAAATTCACTACTGTTTACACTACCAGTCAAAAGCTTTTGAACAGTAAGATTTTTTATGTTTTTAAAGAAGTCTCTTCTGCTTACCAAGCCTGCATTTATTTGATGCAAAGTACAGCAAAAACATAAATTTTTTTAAATAATTTTACTATTTACTATTTGTTTTCTATCTGAATATATTTTAAAGTGTAATTTATTCCTGTGATTTCAAAGCTGAATTTTAGCATCACTACTTCAGCCTTCCGTGTCACATGATCCTTCAGAAATATATTCTGGATATTCTGATTTGCTGCTCAAAAAACATTTTTTTTATTATTATTATTATTATTATTATGTTGAAAACAGTTTTTTCAGGTTTCTTTGATGAATATATAGTTCAGCATCTAGCTGAAATAGAAGTCTTTTGTAACATAATTTTTTATCAATTTAATGCATACTTGGTAAATAAAAATATTAAATTTTATAATTTATAATAAAAAAAAATACAGACTCTAAGCTTTTGAATGGTATAGTGTATAATGTTACAAAAGCTTTTTATTTCATATAAATGCTGATTTTTGGATCTTTTTATTCATCAAAGAATCCTGAAAAAATTGATAATTATAATAAGTGTTTGTTGAACAGCAAATCAGCATATTAGAATGATTTCTGAAAAATTATGTTACACTTTAGACTGGAGTAATGATGCTGAAAATTTAGCTTTGAGCACAGAAATAAATTACATTTTAAAATATATTCTAATAAAAAGCAGTTATTTTTGAATTGTAAAAATGTTTCAAAATTTTACTATTTTTGCTGTCCTCTCGATCGAATAAATGCAGGCATGGTGAGCAAAAGAGACTTTGAAATTTTTTTTTATTTTATTTTATTTTCAGTTTTTTGTTTTAGTTAACTAACCCTGCCTCAAAATAACCAAAATATGGGATACGAATATGGAAGGAAAACACACAAACTATGTGAATGAGGCTCGCTGAAGTTCTGCGTGCACTGACTCCATGTGGGCCTGCCGATGAGTCAATTTAACGCACGGCTGAACGCGTCCCTATGGTCCGTGTTATGGAAAGTATGAGGCAGTGAGAGGTTGTCAGTGCTTTGTGCCCGGGCTCGGTCATTAATGCGAGTCAATCTGAAGAGCAGCGCATGACGGGCACGCAAGGAGTTCCCTTGTTAGGCGAGGGAGTGCGTGCTGTTTACAGAACCGCAGTCAACAAAACAAGCGGCACGGGAAGGTTTGTCTGTTGCCGTGGCAACAAATTAGCTATGCTCTCCATTTCTGGGCCTTTTGGGTAATTCAATTAGTTTTTGTGTGTTTACTCTGAAGCGCGTGCAGTCACCTGAGAGATTGATAAATGGACGGGGGAGACAACAGAAACAAAGAGATACAGACAGAGATTATGAGGACAGACAGAAGCAGAGTAAGATAAAAGAGATGGAGACAATTTGAAACAGAAACGGCAGATAAAAATCTCTCGCTCTGGAAATCTGCAACTGCTAACTACCTGATAACAAAATATTCCCTTAATTCATTCTTTACAGGAGATGAATCTGCTCTGTACAGCAGAGAACAACATCATCCTCCTCTCGGCAGATTGCAGTCAAATAAATGAAAGACTTGACAATATAAAGATATCAGATTTCTATTTGCATTCAGAACCACTTTAATTCCTCTTGGAATGCTGTCAAACGAGTCCTGAATTATGTAATATGGCAGCATTATTCAAGAAACACCTTCAGTTCTTAGAGACTGTCAAACTGAAGTGTTTAGCAACTGGCAACCAATCATAAACTTAGCAGTGCTTGTCGTGTTAATTATACATGAGCTTCGTACAGTCGCAGAGATACTCATTTCCTGGTTTTAGTTTCAGCATCTGAGGAAAGTTAAGAAGGTTGAATACAATAGTGCTGGCAAACACTAAACAGAATGATACAATACTAATATTAAAGTGAATATTCTGTCATTAATTACTCGCCCTCATGTCGTTCCAAACTCGTAAACAAATTAAGATATTTTTGACCCTGCATAGACAGCAACGCAACTGACACGTTCAAGGCCCGGAAAGGTAGTAAGGACATGATTAAAACTGTCACTTGCTCTTAAAATACACTTTGGTCATACAGATAGAAGTAATACATCTTTCGCATCTGTAAAGACTCTACGTTTATTTGTGTGCACTCACAATAACAACAAAACATTGTGCTTTTGTAAAATGCAAATGAAATGTCTACTTTCAAATGAACCAATTCAAGTGGAAAACAAATATTGTCAGATTATGTAATCCGTAAGAAACATGCATACAGGGGCATCACTACTGCGGAGATGACGAGTCAGTGTCGCCGACTTCATCTCTTAAGCCGAAAACAAAGAGAGCACTAGTTTATCAATAAATTATTAAAACATTAATGCAGTCTCCTTGCTGTTTTTCCCAGATACATTAGCCACTTTTCCACTATCCGAGCCAAACTGTTCTAAGAACTGTCAGGTATGGTTCCAGTTGTATTTCCACATGAGCCTGGTATGGCACGGCACGATTCCAAACCATTCTTGGCCTGAAATTCTTGGCATGGTTAGACAACCGTGCTAAACCGTGATGGTAGAGTGCGTGATGTCGTCTGTTGCCTGGCTACCAGTTTCTCCGTAGCTTGCAAAGTGGAAGTGCGCTATTTAAAACAGACCAGTAAAGAGCTACGCTACATTCAATATAAAAAAGAAACAAAAAATGTCTGAGACAGTTTGGTCTGTGGAGGAAATATTTGCGCTTATTGATATTTGTGCAGAGAGAAAAATTCAGCAACGGCTGGACGGTACAAAGAGAAAAGAAAAAGTTTTTTAAATCATAAATCACTATATATATATATGAATATCTGATCATCGTCCATATCGCTGTTTACATTACACTTGCATTACGAAGGGAACAAAAGACGCATTACATTCTAAAGAGCTCCGTTATGAGCACCACAGTGGAAAATGAAACTGTATCAGTGATTGGAATAGAACGGTTAAGCAAAGAGAACCATTCGGCCCAATGGCAGAAAAGCGGCTATTCATAATTATTATATTTGCCGGTGCACTGTGGCAAGCTTTTTTGTAAGCAATTAAAGGCTCATTATTATGATTTATATGGTTTATTAATAAACGTGCGACTAATAGTCGACTGATGCTTAAAATGAACAACAATTAGTCAACCAGAAAAATCTTTAGTCGAAGACAACCCTAGTTCTGATGTAGAACCCTTGTTTACAAGCAGAAGACGACAAGCTGTACATAAAACGGTCTTCGTAAACATGTCTGAAGATTTCGACAGAGAGGATGGGGAGAGATATTTCTTAATTTCTTATTTGAACAAGCATATAAAGACAATTACCTACAACAGATAGGCGTTCTACTAGGGCTGGGTGATAAATCGATTTTATCGATTAACTCGATTGTAGTTTACGTTAACTTGTTTAAATGAAAATCGGTTTTCTCTTTAACATCCGCCGACGCTCTCCTCTGGGCTCCCGTAATTCCAAATGGGCTCAGCCCTCCCCACGCGTTTGCCATATTAGAGATACACAAACAACATGGCAACGAGCAGGGAAGAACTCATTCCCGAGAAAGGCACAGTGTCATCCGTAATTTGGAACTGGTTCAGTTTTGCGGTGGAGGGTTTGTCTTACAAACATTTACAAACTGTATCCGGTATGATAAAAAAGGGGCCCCGGTGAAAAGCGATCATGGATGCAGTTGCAATGTATATTGCAAAAGATATGGTACCTATATATACTGTGGAAAAGCCGGGGTTTGTTCACATGCTGAAAGTAGTAGGGGTGAAAAAAATCGCAAAATCTGATTTTTTGTGAAAAAATCTGTGATTTTTTAGGCCATATCACCCAGCCCTATGTTCTACGTCAGAACGCCGACTTCTGCGTCCTGTGAATGCACGTCAAAGCCACAGAAGACAAGGAATCATTGAATAAAGTTATTTCTTTGCACACAAAAAGTATTCTTGTAGCTTCATAAAATTATGGTTGAACCACTGATGTCACATGGACTACTTTAACAATGTCCCTACAACATTTCTAGGCCTTAAATGTGGTAGTTGCGTTGCTGTCTATGCAGTTCAGAAAGCTCTAAGGTTTTATCAAAAATATCTTAATTTGTGTCTCTTACAGGTTTGGAATGACATGAGGATGAGTAATTAATGACAGAATTTTTAATTTTGGATGAACTATACCTTTAAGACAACCAGAGCATTGCTGTGCTACACTAATCCATGAAATAAAAATTTAACCCCAGTCTACAAAGTGTAGTGTGAAAATGAAAAAACTACCTTGGACCTTGGACTAAAGCGGTGTTCATGCCATGTCAGAATGACTGTAATTATAATTCTACTCAGAGCTGTTCAAATACTCAGAAATAATTTGTTTCTATGGCAATGCTCATAACACCACACAGGTTCTATGTGCGGCTTCACTGTTGATGACAGCGAAAACTTCATCTCTGCATATGTTCACCTCTATATAATATAATATAATACAATATAATATCATATTTTATAAAAAGCTCGATGGAGTCAATAGTGTTTGCATCCCAAGGTGCATCTGGTCTTGCAATCATCCGACCTAATGACTCTAACATGGTGGATGCCCAGACTATCACAGGCACATCTATTTTAAACTGTTTCTTTTATTATGTTTCTTGGAAAGCTGAGTTAAAATCACATCCAAGTGCAATTATCAGTTCTGTTTTATACTTGACACATGCTGCTAATCACAGTATGTATAAATAAACATGAAAAAAATTCACATAATTTTATAAAGCAATATTCACACACATGAATAAACATATAGTCATACTATAAATAGTTCTGTGTAATTATCGCACAAAACAATCGGTTTCATATCCCGCTGAATGCTAAGGTGTCACTCCCGGGGTTTGCCAAAGAATTTGTTAAAAGTTCCTTCTGTGTCGCTGTAACGGCGGAGTGATTAAAAATCCACTCAAATTAAAGTTCACAGGCAAGCTCAGCACCATTCAGTGGAATGTTCCTACCCTCTCATCGCCAGATGTGGCCTTTTACATGCACGCACACTGAATGGTTTCAGACTGATATGCATTTTCAGACCTGAATAGCAGCGAGCCTTTGATCGCACCTGCACGAGACAGAATGGCTGTGACTCCCTCCGACTGTCTGCAGTTCAGCTGTGGCTTCCCTCTCTCTGCTTCTGTCGCTCTGAAGCGAGGGATCAACTCCAGAGACGTGTCGCCAAGGAGACACATGAAAGGCTCTATACATACGCATTACGCACACTTGTGCGCACCCACGCATACATATGTGCATGAAAGAGGTCTCCTGCACAAGACTGGCAGCACTGACACTACACGCATTACTTTTAAAGGCATAGTTCAATAAAAAAAAATCACAATTCTGACACTCATTTGTTCACAACCTGTGAGACTTTTTTCTTCAGTTAAACAAAAAAGAAGATATTTTGAAGATTGTCTTGAATATATTTTAAACTAAAATTTATTCCTGTGATGCAAAGCTGAATTTTCAGCATCATTACTCCAGTCTTCAGTGTCAGGTGATATTTCAGAAATGATTTTAATATGCTGATTTGCTGCTCATAATGGTTTTTACTGGGATTTGAGTTTTAAAAAATATAATATTTTATACTAATATTTTTGTGGAAACCTTTTAGGTTTAAGCTTTTAGGACTCTTTGATGAATAAAAAGTTCAAAAAGCAGAGCATTTAAAAAAAAAAAAAAGAAATCTTTTGTAACATTATACATGTATTTGCTCTAACTTTTAACTGCTTTAACTGCTCTAACTCTAAAACTGTTTTCAGCATTGATAATAATAAGAAATGTTTTTTTTTTAACAGTAAATCAGCATATTAGAATGATTTCTGAAGAATCATGTGACACTGAAGACTGGAGTAATGATGCTATTAAATTCAGCTTTGCATCACAGAAATAAATTGCATTTTAAAATATATATATATATATAAAAAAAAACTGCAATAATGCAATAATTAACTGCAATAACTGCAATAAAAAAACTGCAATAATATTTTACATAGTACTATTTTTACTGTATTTTTGATTAAATAAATACAGCCATAAACATTAAAAAAACATAATTATTCCAAACTTTTGTCTGATAGTGTAATGAAAGTAAATTGAGCAGCATTTACTAGAGCAGTAATAGAACAGCAAATCAGCATATTAGAATTATTTCTTAAGGATCATGTGACACTGGAGTAATGATGCTGAAAATTCAGCTTTGCATCACAGAAATAAATTGCATTTTAAAATATATTCAAATAGAAAATAGTTCTTTTAAATTGCAATAATATTTCACATTATTACTGTTTTTACTGTATTTTTGATTAAATAAAAATAGGCAAAACGTTAAAAAACATAATTATTCCAAACTTTTGTCTGATAGTGTAATGAAAGTAAATAGAGCAGCATTTACTAGAGCAGTAATAGAACAGCAAATCAGCATATTAGAATTATTTCTGAAGGGTCATGTGACACTGGAGTAATGATGCTGAAAATTCAGATTTGCATCACAGAAATAAATTTCATTTTAAAATATATTAAAACAGAAAACAGTTCTTTTAAACTGCAATAATAATACACATTATTACTTTTTTTTTACTGTATTTTTGATTAAGTTAATACACCCAAACATGTATAAAAAAAATAAAATCATAATTATTCCAAACTTCTGTCTGATCATGTAACACTGGAGTAATGATGCTGAAAATTCAGCTTTGTGTCACAGAAATAAATTGCATTTTAACATATATTAAAATAGAAACCAATTCTTTTAAATTGCAAAAATATTTCACATTATTACTGTATTTTTGATTAAATAAATACAGCCAAAAACATAAAACAAACTTTTGTCTGATAGTGTAATGAAAGTAAATGGAGCGGTCAAAATGGTAAACAAAAATGCAACATAACAGTATCATAAAAATAGTCCACATGACTTCATAATACTTTTATGATACTTTTAGTGTCATTTTAAAGCTTTTTATCTCTAGTCCCCAGGTGAACGATTCCTTTAACCCAGTATCTCCTTCTCTCCATCACTTCTATAATCATGCGGAACATTCTCCCTTGCTTGTATCACCGTCATCTGCCTCTAAGCACTAACAACCCAACAATGACTCATTAGCTGGGTGAATAGACAGATTGGCACAGAGAGAGCAGTGCCACAGTCATACCCAGCATGCCCAGCAGCGTTACAGAGTGGAGCATTAACCCCATACTGAGCCCTGAGGAGAGAGGAATGACTGCAGATTAACTTTATGTGCTTTTTACTGAAGTGCCCGCAGCAAAATGCAATGGCCGAATGCTGAGCTCACACCAGTGAGACTGCAATACTTCAGTCAGGAAAAGTAGTAGTCGTGTGTCATTAAATAGAGAATTCCTTTTCATTTGCAATTCAGTGCCTGAATTTGAATTGCAGTAGCAAACAGATGTAGAAATTTAAATGAAATCTGAATTGAAAGATGTTGCAATCAAATGAAATTCAAATGCTTTTGTAAGTGTTGATTTTAATAATACTTTGCATTTGACTATAAATTGCCACATTAAACACACAATATGAGATATTTCCAAAAACATTAGATCAGAGAAGTACAACTGTTTTCAACATTAATAAGATTTTTTTTTTTTTTTTTTTTGCACCCAAAATCAGCATTAGAATGATTTCTGAAGGATCATGTGACACTGAAGACTGGTGTTGCGATGCTAAAAATTCAGTTTTGCATCCCATTAATAAATTACATTTTAAAATACATCAAACTAGATTTTGAACATTTTGAATTGTAATAAAAAATATAACATTTCACAATAATAGTGTATTTTTAATTAAATAAATGTAGCCTTGGCAAGCAAAAAGTTACAAAAACATTACAAAAATTGTATCAACTGCATGGAAACGTAGTGCACATAAATAAATTAGACTTAATTAACTTTCACAAAAAATGTTGATAGCTATATTCATTGTTTTAAATATATATTTAAGAAGTTTACAAAGACTGTTCACGTTAAATTACATAAAAAATCATTTTTATGTAATTTAATGTGAACGATCTTTGTAAACGTCTTAATCGTAAACTTCATTTTAAATGTGAGAAAGAAAAGCAAAAGGATATAATTAGTCAAAATGTATCACGTATGATATCATGATATGTATGATTGTTTTGAATTTCTAAAAATAATTATTTTCCTAAAGTATAGTAAATTCAAATTCTATTCAATTAAATCCTGTGTTGCCCAACTTTTAGTGTGTATGTTTTTTTGGTAACACTTTACAATAAGGTTCATTAGATAACATTAGTTAACACGAATGTTAACATTAGTGAACATTTTAATTTCAACATTTGCTAATGCATTATTAAAATCACAAGTTGTGTTTGTTAACATTAGTTAATGCTCTGTAAACTAACATGAACAAACAATGAACTGTAATTTTTATAAACGTTAACAAAGATTAATAACTAGTGTAATAAATGTATTGTTCATTGTTTGTTCATATTAGTTAATACATACCTTACACACCTTATTGTAAAGTGTTACCTTTTTTTAATGCACCTGAATGTTCTCTCTACCACAGAGAGGCCTCATTCTCTCTTTCTGATAAGTGTAATACCGTGGGAGGGCAAAAAAAAGAGAGAGAGAAAAGAAGACAGGGCTGGAATGAAACCGTAGATGAACAGAAAGTCAGTCCTGGCTCTGTTCATTCTCTCTTAGTGCCAAGTCTGAGGGTGTAACTATAAATGAGAGTGAGGGAGGTCTTTGAGGTCGGCCCAGTCACTGAACAAAAATACTCACATGTGATTACCTAGCTTAACAACTATAAACCATAGATTTATACTGTGTTTATAAAAAGCTAATTATAATTACTACAGACTAACCCTCACCCAAATCCAATAATGGAACTCACTGCCAGTCAAAATAAGTCTTTTCTGCTTATTAGGGCTGCGTTTATTTGATTAAGGACAGAGAAAAAACAGTAATATTGTGGAATATTATTGCAAATTAAAATAATGATTTTCTATTTTAATATACTTTAATAAAGAATTTATTTCTGTGATGCAAAGCTGAATTTTCAGCATCATTACTCCAGTCTTCAGTGTCACATGATCCTTCAGAAATCATGCTAATATGCTGATTTACTATCATTGTTGGAAGCCGTAATATTTTTTTCAGGATTCCTTGAAGAATAAAATGTTAAAAAGAACAGTATTTATTTAAAATAAAAATATTTTGTAACAATATACACTACCATTCAAAGTTTGGGGTCAGTAAATTTTTTCTGTCTTTCTTTTTTTAAAAGAATTGAATATTTTTATTCAGCAAGGATGTGTTAAATTAATAAAACGTGACAGTAAAGACTTACATCGTTAGAAAGGATTTCTATTTTGAATAAATGCTGTTCTTTTTAACATTTTTATTCATCAAAGAATCCTGAAAAAAGTATCACAGGTTCCTAAAAAAAAAAAAAAAAAAATTAAGCAGCACAACTGTTTCCAACACTGATAATAAATCAGCATTTTAGAACAATTTCTGAAGGATTGTGTGACTTATATTTATTACAAGTATATTAAAATAGAAAAATGTTATTTTAAATTGCACTTATATTTCAAAATATTACTGTTTTCTGCATTTGATCAAATAAACGGACCTTTGATGAGCATAAGAGACTTAAAACAGACATAAAAATGCACTATTCAGACTTAAATGTTTATAATACATGACTGAAAACATTTGCGATATAATTTTCATGTACATTTTCCATGGTAATGCAATCTCTGATTTTAAAATGCCTTTCAAATTGAATTTTCACCGTCCACATAGCAGTGGACGGTGACAGTTAAGAAGTTAAAAAACATTCCAAATTTTACAGACTTTTGAACGGATAACAGACTTTACAGACTTCTTATCACTAGATAAGACCCTTCTTCCTCAGCTGGGATCGTTTACAACCACATTTAGGATCGTTTGAAGCTGCATTTAAACTGCATTTTGGAAGTTCAAACTCGGGGCACCATAAAAATCCACTATATGGAGTAAAACGCTGAAATGTTTTCCCCAAAAAACTATTTCTTTACGACTGATGAAAGACATGAACATCTTGGATGACAAGGGGGTGAGTACATTATCTGTAAATCTTTGTTTTGGAAGTGGACTTCTCCTTTAAAAAGGCTTGCTTTGATATTTCATGAATGACATCTATCGCGACCGTATTAATCAGCGCGTCTAAACGGAGGTGATATTGCCATGGTGCTTTGTGTCATTCTCAACTAATACTAGCACTGAATGACCTCTAAATCTGAGTCACAGAAATGAATAGCTCTCGTGTCTCCTCAGAGACAGCTCCACATAGCCCAAGCTTCAATTGCATTCAAAAAGTGCAGATTAGATGCACATAATTGCAGACGTGCGCTGGAGTCTGGTTACGACCTGAAATCGATTTCACGCGTTTGTTTGTCCTTAGCGCTAACAGTCGACGGTGCCTCTGTGTCCCTGTCCGTCGTTAACCCGCTCGCCGTGTCCTTCTCGCCTTCCCTCCATTCACAAGTGGTCCTAAATCCGCCACTATGTGGAGTGTGTATCAGTGTGTGTGTGACGGATTACGGCGAGGCAAAGCACCGCTAAGCCCCTCTATTACTCGCTAATCCCACAGGAGTGTGTACACACGCTCGCGCAGAACATGCTGACGTACTGACAAATAGAGACTGAAGATACACATGCTTGTGATACGTAAGAGGCAGAACAACACACACAAGCTCTGAGCAGAGACTGGGTTTGATTTCACATGCATAATCTTTAATAAAATACCCATGGAGATGTGGATAAGACAAGTACACTTTAATTGGTCAAGTCAAACTCAATCTGAAATATTCGGAAATATTTTATTTGAATAATAATTTTTATAATACATTAAAAAAAAAAAGTAAGTGTTTATAACTTTTTGAATGCTAAAAATAACATTACAAAATTCATGATTATTACTAGATATTATCATCAGCATATTATGATTGTTATTTGTTATTATGATCAGCATATTACAAAACAGCTTTAGAAATAATATTAGTATTATAAGTATTTTATCTTTATAATATTTTTATAATAAATAAGAAATAAAGAAATGTATATATAATACATTTCTTTATTTGTTATTATATATATATATATATATATATATATATATATATAATTTTTTTTTTTTTTTTTTTG
>JAHKKF010530105.1:0-16762 GCA_019740295.1 Labeo calbasu | reverse complement strand
AGATGACTGTAGGTTTTACAGCTTTTCTTAAATGGTTAGTAAAGGATAGACAACATAAAGAAAGCAATAGTCACGTGATAAACTCTTGTTTCACTTATATTATGGTTTTACCACAATAAACAAAATGTACAAGCAAAAAAGAAATAAAGCTTTGTCTAGTCTCTATTCCTTCTGCAATGGTACATAAACAAAAAATAGAAAAAATAGAAAACAACAGCTTTGATGTTCAAATGGTGTTCAGTTAAAAAAAAAACACATTTTAGATGTTACATTTCACATCAAACATTTTCCATGTCAGTTCACAAACCTTAGTGAAATTCACAACCCCAGAGTTTAAGTTTTACCTCACAGTAGGAATTGGCTGGTTTTGGAGTGTCCAGATATGGCAGGGTGAATCAAATTCAACTATGAATTGAATACTTGTAAACCTGTTTCAAAACGGAAAGTCTTTTTCCTTAAACACAGAAAGAAGAATGTTCACAAAACACTGTAGCGCAGGTCCATTCACTCGTGCAAACAGTTCTCTGGTCCATTTACAAGTATTGGTCGGGAAAAAAAATAAATTCCAAAGTCTTTCAAGAATACTGCAAATCATCCAGAAATAAACTACAAAATACAGAAGGAGAAATTGTGGCCGGGGCAATAATTAAATGCACAAAATAGAAGGAAAAATATCGTCACTAGAAGAGTGTCGAAGAGTTCGAAATGCCGTTTGTGTCTACACGGCGGCACTATTGTACCAAAGACGACGCAAAGATTTCCCTCAACCAGGAGCAAGGGGAAAAAAACTCAATCCGAGCTGCTTTACTTCAAAACAACAAATACCGTCCGTTTATGTCTTCCAAATAAACAGCAAGGAAGACAAACAATATCAGCACCCTTCACAGAAGATGAACACTTGCGTTAGCACTCCATCTCATCTAGTACGACGTTCGATGCCTTTCCTGGTCCATTACAGACATGCAGCTCTGCTTCTTGACGATCGGGCGCGGTGACAACTCACAACAGCTCAAGCTCGGTTCAGCCTCTCTATAGCTCACCTCGACGCTTGCGGAATGCTGTTAACATAGAATCAAAACCGTCTCCAAAAAAACTGACTTTTTCACTTTGCTTTCTCTCTGCTCTCTCTCTCTCTCGCAAGAGATTGTAACACTTCCGTCCCTCTTTCTCCTTAAAAAACCCTTTCAGAATAAAAGTCCTTGAATACCTCCACATAAACTTTTCCTTTCTATCGGCGAATGATATCTATTATCTGATATTTCTATTATCTGATGATAATAGTAACGAACGCAACTTTCATGCATCTGATAAACCTTGCGCTCTTATTTCAAGGTTGTTGTTAATGCTGTGGTTATTTTAACCGTTTCCTTCGTACTTTCGGTTTAACGACATTAAGTTAAACGTCATTTATCATTCAAAAGAATTGTGCGTATGCTTTAAGACACTTAAATAGTTTTTGCTCCGTCCAAACGCGCAGCCTTCAACTGCTCAGGTAATGTCAATGGTATGACTGAGCCACTGAAAAACTACCGAAAAGTAAAACTACTTTACTCTAGCAGTACTGGCCACGAGTAGTAAGGAGAGATCACACATTGGATGCTCAAAAATGTGTCGGTGAGAGCGCTCGCAATCCTGTGACAAGCGGTAAATAGAGCGCGTGAAGGAGAGATGTGAGGAAACGAACAACGCTATACAAAGTCTCTATTAATTTGTGCTTATAGTAATTAAATGTGTATGTATATTAAAGAAATCGCGATTCATTGGATTCTTGGTGTTTTAAATCGATTACTGGCCGAAATCAACGATTGACAATTAAAAATCCATGTTTCAAGATTGATGCATATGCATTGTCAGGTTTTGTAATCGATGCACTGAGAAAACGAGTAAATAGTTACACCCCTAAAAGCAACCTATAGCATGAATTTTACATCGGAAAGCACCACTTATATTTTGAAACATGTAAAAATTGTTTTTTTTGGGGGGTCTTCATCAAACAAAATCATCCCAAAAAAAAGTCAAGCTTCTAGATTTTGTGTTCAGTGCCACTAAAAGATTTAGCACAGCTGAAATTCGAAAAGCCTGCATTTATATAATCTTTGCTGCAGTAGAGGCACAAACATGTTTGCCAACAGCCCAGCCATGTTGTGACGCTAATGTATTCCTGCTGAATATTAAACAAAATCATAAATTCTCTTTCAAGTCATCAGTAATGTCAAGAGATAAAGAGGCGTGTAATCAGCTAAAAATGCCCCGCAGCACTTAAAAGTAAAAACAAAAGGGGTACAGCCTCTTCCATCCTAGAAAATTAAAGGAATGCAGCATTTTTTAATGGGGGGGGGCTTCATTAATCATAAAATGGGTACTGTCCTCAGAGACATATAACACTAATACTGCTTATGACCATAATGATAAAACCATATTTTTATTATCCATCCTACGGTACATTTTAATTTTAGCTGTTAGTAGAATAAAACTTATTACATGTTAAAATGGGGGCGAAAAATCCAATTGTTGTTAAACATTCAGTTTATTCACTTGCATGGGAAAAAATAAATCAGTTTTATATAAATAAAGTTAAAGGAAAAAAGGAAGTGCAGAAGAACAAAAGACGGGTCTTCTCGTCCTCTTCCTCTGCTGGAGCAGGATGAAAAGGAGAAATGGAGAAACAGTTTCATTGTCTATTGATCATCAGATCAAAGTGTTGCTTCTGTCTTTTATCTTTTCATTTTCTTCCCATTGTGCACACACTTCATTTGCCAAATAATTAAGTCTGGAATATTCCTTCATCACAAAAATGTTAATGATACATATTACTTATTTATTCAAATGGAAAAGTGTGCCAAATAATGATGGTGTTCCTGTGCATACTCTCCATGGAAGCTGGAGGTGAGGCAACATGGCTAATCATCTCAAGACCTAAGTGATGACATGTCAAAAATAGGCCTACTATAAAATGGCCTGTCATTCGTCAAAAAACTCTTTTTATGGAAGACAGCTCTAATTGTTTGTAGTTTTGAGTTTGGCTAAGGCAAGTTGAATTTGGAGTCTTGCTCTTGTGGTTTGGTCTAAAAACCTCTCAGGCAAGACTGTAGTGTATTTCCTCAAATAAATGTCTATTGGTCTGAGTCTGGATCTTGGAGGGACAATTCTTGATTCCAACTCAGTTTCAATTAACCAACTAGCAGGACATTTGAATCTGCATCAAAATAACTATAGAAACAGTCCCATTTCAAAGCATGTGTTTCAACAGTAACGCCCACCATATGAAGTCTGTCATTTTTCCATCTTTAAGTGTTTTTACCCCTCTAGTTTAATCCCATCCTCCACACTTACTATGTGGGTTACTGAAAGACTGAGATGGGAAGAGGAGGGACAGAAGGTGGGTGGAGATTACCAAGAATGGAAACAGCAACTTTATTGATGTGCCAAGAAACCACAGGGAGGTGGAGGTTCTGAGCGCCAGCAGAAGCACTTGTTTGCGGGCCTCCAATGTGTCTGTTTTGTCTTGCCTTTCTGTTATCTAACTTTGTGACCTCTTTATGTCTGTTTTTTTTTTTACTTCAGTGACAGACGCAAACAAAAACCCTGCAAGTGTGTTGATGATTCACTTCACGTCAGTGTCCCAGATGTGCATGCAATTACTCGTTTGAGGTGGAAAGTGGCACATTCTAAACCACCATAAACATGCTATAATGAATTCCATCTATGCAACAAAAGGTGCTTTGGTTTTTAGAAGCACCCTTATCTTGGGAATGAAAATTAGTTACTATGAAAATCTATAGCTCTGTTTCAGTGACTAATGTTGCTGATGGTTGTTCTGGAGAATTTCTGATACACTTGTTACACTTTATTGTGCACTTGTAAAAATGACAATCTCTCCATATCTGGCATCATAATGTGAAATTTTATGACTATGTTACAGAAACAAAATAAATCAAGAGAATCAGGTGTAAATCAACAAAACATCCATCTGTAATACTGGATTATATGACTGGTCAGTTGTTACAATCTGCAATCTATATTTGTATAGTAACTGCTAAACTTTTAACTGTTGCACCAGAAAATCTAAATATCTGTATCAGTGCTAGTTTAATGTTTCTCATTTCACTCACAATAAAATTAAAAAAATAATTTCATTACATGTCTGTTTATTTCTTAAGTAAGTAGTGATGTAAAAAGCATGAGTACAGTAGGATATTTATTTATTTATTTATGGATAAGCAGTATAAAGTCACTTAGGGTGCTTATGACTTTATTTTTGTAGTTTTCATAATTAACGTGAATGATGATATGGCAACATAAAAAACATTAGAAGACACATTTAGAAGTGCAATTTTTTTTGGTTTATTAATAATTGGCAAGTTTAATTGTTTGTAATAATTGTAATAAATTATTTTAAAAACATAAACAAGAAAAATAAATATGATTATTTATATTTTAAAAACATAATAATAATAATAATAATAATAATAATAATAATAATAATTATTATAATTGTCATGTATTATTATTATTATTATTAACATCATCATCATCATAAAGAAGGAGCATATAGTTAGTGAGGGCCAAAAAGAAGGATTCTGCTTAGGGCTCCTAAGTGTTGGGGCAGCCGTGGCCTATTGGTTACAGAGTCTGACTTGTAACCCAAAGCTTGCAGGTTTGAGTCTCAGGTCCGGCAGGGATTGTCAGTGGGGGGAGTGAATATCCAGCACTCCAACTGCTCCCCGGGCTGCCCACTACTCTGGATGTGCGTTCACGGTGTGTGCGCGTTTGTTCACTACTCACTACTGTGTGTGTGCACTTGGATGGGTTAAATGCAGTGCACAAATTCCAAGTATGGGTCACAATACTTGGCCACACGTCACGTCCTTTCCTTTCCATTTAAAATTGCCCTGTGATACAGATGTTATTACTTACAAATACCATGTTTATTTTGTGAACATGACCAGATGACTTCTTTAAAGTTAATTCATAACAAGGTTTGTAATTTTGAACATATTCGATATTGCTGATATTGGCATATATCAGAGAAACAATTCGGCATGGCAGCCAACAGATTGGGAATGTTGACAACCATCTGAACAGGTGGATGTGGGTGAGATGCCTATTCCTCTTAAGTCTACGACAATCTCTTACCTTCTATTAAGATCAGACACCTGCATATGAGAAAACATCGATCACAGGGAGTGTAAAAGCAGTACATTACAGACTGCCATTAGTGTCATCCATTAAAGAAGCATTCAATATCCACTCCTGAGTGGGTCATAATGAGTCTGCTGTTAATGCGTGCACACGCTCTGTGATTATCTCTCTAAGTGCCATTCATTCAGTCTGGCTTGAAAGCCACCCTACCTCTTACATTTCTAGAAGTAATTAAAGATTAAATCACATGATCAGAATACTGAACTAGAGGCTTTAATCAAAGAGGTAGATGTGAAAAGCAGGCCAGGCCCCTATTTAGGACACCTTAGCAGACCAATTGCCCATTGGTTGAACTTGGAAGCGGGCTACAGTTGAGGTCAAAAGTTTACATACCCCTTTCAGAATCATTAAAAAGTGTTATTTTACCAAAATAATGATACAAAATGCATGTTAATGTTTATTTAGTACTGACGTGAATATAATATATTTCACATAAAATGTTTACATATTGTCCTCAAGAGAAAACAATAGTTGAATTGAAAAAAATGACCCGGTTCAAAAGTTTACATCCCCTTGATTCTTAATACTGTGATCTTACCTGAATGATCCACAGCTGTGTCATCATGTGATTATGACTCTGTGTATTAATTGCCGCTCCAGCTGTACGCACGTGATGGAGATTTACTACTAATCACAGAACCAGCTTTATTGACTAAACGCGCATGATAATCGTATGCGATTTATAGCCCTAAGTTGAACCCTTCCAACCATGACTGTATGATTTTGAGAACCATCACTGAGGACACCTGAGGGACTCATATGCAACTATTACAGAAGGTTCTGCAACTGCTCCAGAGGGAAAAACCATGCATTTAGAGATGGAGGGGTGAAAACTTTTGAACAATGGAGACATATACACCCCTGGCTCTTAATGCATCATGTTTTCAGTACAGTGGTTACATGCATGACTGCATTTTGTCCAGGGGCTTCAATGTTTCAGTTGAATAATTCCAAAGGCAATATTTGCAGTGTTTATTAAACTAAATGTCCTTTCTAAATGTCACTGAGATGGCAACATGACTGAATATTTGCTTTCATGCTGTGCAGCAAAAGCATGCTGGTTTATGAAAAGTTGGTCTACTGTATGTTTATTCATGCAATAAAGGTTGAAATGTAAGTTATTAATCCAGCCATCAGAGGTTTACGTTCTCTGCTGACATGCTCTCTGGAGTGAGAACAAGGCTTTCTCCTTTCTGTCTGCATGTCTCGGGAGCACTTGTTGCTTTTGTCATTCTTTCCTAGTCCTCTTCAATGGTGCTTCAGGAATTCTGCAACCCTACTCTCTGGCCCACACAATACCATTCACGTTTAGCATTCGAAAGGACAGAAAGGAGAGGGCAGGGCAAAAAGAAATAAGCCCAGTTGAGTTTTAGGGAGCAAGCAGAATGGGAGCTGTGAATAGGTCACATCAGAGCTGGTCTTAAAGGGCTGCTGTCAGAGGTTTTAAAAGAAAGAGGAGCACAGTGAAAAATGGCCCACTGAGGGTTGAAGCCAGCACAGTGGCTGTTGAGGTGAATGAACCATCAGGACTGGACCTGCCTCTCCCTCAGACACTTTCACAGGGACAAAGACTGATGGAAGGAGAAAAGAATAGGCAAATGGGAGCCGAGGGAGGAGAAGTAACAGGAGAAAAGAATACAAGAGGAAGTACAAGGAACAACTGACAGAAAGAGAGACATGAAGATGGATGAGGAAAACCAACAGAAGCCAAAGTAAGGAGTCTTTATACAGCCAAGTTAAGGGTACTCTGTGCCTGCTCAAAATTCTGTGATAAGATGCAATGCCACATCAGCCCTCAAATATCAAAGTATACAGCTGTAATTGCCGTGAAAGTATACATTATGTAATCTCTAAGCAGATTAAACAGTTTGTGTAAAGACACCTAAATGCCACTTCAGAAGTGCTTCTGTGCCATCTTTGCAATGTAAATTTGGCACTAGTTACACAAAATAAGGCACACTATTCCTATAAATAATACAAATACCATTAATAACATTATAACAATCCATTATAAAGAATAATAAGACCCCTGACCCATACATTAGTTTGTCAATAAGAAATATGTGACCCTGGACCAAAAAAACAGTTTTTTTTTTAATGCCAAAAATCTTTAGGATATTAAGTAAAGATCATGTTCCATGAGGATATTTTGTAAATTTCCTTCTGTAAATATATCACAAAGTAATTTTTGTTTAGTAATATGCATTGCTAAGAACTTAATTTTGACAACTTTAATGGCGAGTTTCTCAATATTTATTTATTTTAATTTTTTAATTTTTTATTTTTTTGCACCCTCAGATTCCAGATTTTCAAATAGTTGCATCTCGGCCAAATATTGTCCTATCCTAACAAACCATACATCAGTAGAAAGCTTACTGTTTTGGCTTTCAGGTATACATTTCATCAGTTTCAAAAAATGGACCCTTATGACTGGTTTTGTGGTCCAGGGGCACATATACAGGTTAAGATTTCTTTTAGTTTTAGGTATTTAATACCTGAACTAAATGCTGCTTTGGCAATTGTACTTAAAGTAACATTTTTTTTTTTTCTATTTTAGTTAACTATAATAACTCTTACTATTTAAAAACCTCATGGCCTTACTTCACATTAGATCCTGTTCACACATGCAAACTGTATTATCTTTAATTTTGCCATATCTCAATAAACCATTATGTCTATTTGGTTAAAGTCTTTTAACACTTTGAAAACTACACAACAGTCTTGAAAAATGTGAATTTTTTTAGACAATTAGAATCATATTTTTCCAGAGTAGTCCATCCTCTTTGCCAGGTTTGTGTGTTTCATATGATTTTTGTTATTGCGAAATACTCTGCTATTTCTGTAACATTTCATCTTCTTTTACAGTCCAAACAGGATCAGAACAGAATTTTTGCAGCAGATTTTTGCTAATGTGAGTTTATCATTGCAAGGATGTATACTACAGCTTGGAGTGGGAGGGGCTGGGGTAGACTACTTTGGTGGGAAAGTTTGGATCTGGAGTGCAGTAGGTGGAGGCTGTAGCAATCACATGTTGAAGACTGGATAACTAAAACCCTCATGCCCTCAGACAGTTGAATTTGAATGGATCAGATGTGTTGTAATTCCAATTATATCTTCTTTGTGAAGCAGTCTGGGAAAGTAGTGCTGGCTTTAGGGCATTAGAGGGAGATTTGAAGCAAGTCAAAGGTTAAATCACTATAAATATGTCATTGTTTTTCATTAGTGCCATCTTCATCAGTTCACACATACAAAAGAAAATCTGCTGTATGAAAGAGAGAGAGATGGCTGTCAGCCCATATGAACAAGGTCAGGTCAGACTGCATTAATCACAGCAGTGACCCAATGAAGACGAAGGTCAAAGCATGCTAATGAACATGGCTAGATCTACTTAAAAAAAAAAAAGCAGAATAAACAAAAAATGAAAATGATGTCATTATTAGGACCTTAGGAATTTAAGACATTACTGCTGCAATATAGTTTTATATTTTCTGTAAAGATGCTTTACCATGATGTTCACTGTGAACACGATTTATTAATAAAACTGACAACTGAATTTAGAGTGTTTTCACACTGAAGCCTACATATGTCCATATTTCTGTGTTGTCTGCCAGTTTTTGTAATCTGGTAACAAGAATCACTTTGATTCAGGGCACAAAAGTATTCAAAGCAGCTAAGCAATTTTATTTATTATATATTTATATTATTTTCATCAAAAAATCATAATCAAACATTAAGTCAAACTCTTGATTTGTTAGCCAGAACTTTTTATTATTTTAATGAATTTCTTTTTGATTATTATTGTATTTTAAAAAAAAAGCGTTGTTTTGTTTTTTACAGTAGGTTTATTTAAAAACATAGCGACTGTGAAGTCTGGACGATCACCAGACAGTCAGCACTGATTTAGGCCCTATTTACACCTGGTATTAACATGGGTTTTCGTCGATCCGATCACAAGTGGACAACGCTATGTACAGGTGTAAACGGGGTGCAAAGCGTTTTAATCTTGTCCGCTTTCAATCGGATTGCTGTTCTAGAGTAGACGCGCATGTGGTTGAATATGTTCGAACTCTGAAATTTGTCTGAGCTCATGTCTTCCATTGCTCTGAAATATCTGAAAAAAAAGCCCATACATATACATGAACAAAACTCTTTGCAGCATGTTTGCTAATAACACTAGCAGCAGTAAGTACAAGTGTGCGATAACTTTAACTCTCCTGCTCCTGTTTTGATGTCAACAGAGGGATCTGCCTATTTACCCTCCTCTTGATGTAATCAGCACCACGGGGGGTAATGTGGTCAGAAGTGGTCGAAAGAGAACAGAAGAGACGGATTAAAATGCCAGGTGTAAACGGCTGTCTCTATTGTCCGATCAACCAAATCGCATTTTCAGACCAAGTGTAAACAGGACCTTACGCTGCAGAGAACAGCTTTATCTTGGCAAGTCCTTATGACGTTTAATTCTGGTTCTGATGTCTTTGTAGTGGTTAAATTAATAAATCGGATCAAATTTACTAATGCCTCCCCAACTACATTTACTAATCTCATTTGCGTAATCCCAATCTGCATTTTGGTGGATAATGGCCTGTACATTTCTTGCCTTGTATGACATGCATGGACATAATCTGGACTCAGCCAAAAAATATAAATAATATTAAGTATTTATGTGCCTATCACCGTGCGTTTAACTTGAATCATGCCTTGAATCAGTTGTCTGATTTAAAGCAGTGATTAATTTACTTTTTGATTTGCTTAATAAAGGCCTTATTTGATTGTGTTGACAAACATGTTTATTGTGCACTATTTTCAAAGTAAGTTTAGTGCAGCAAATTTAGATGAAGTGCAGCTGAATCAAAGCCAAGCAATACTGCACTCCTGCTTATGTGATAATACCCATATATACTGTTCAAATGTAAAAGAGGCCAACTGGTAAGAGCTGTGCAGGTAAACTTTACTCTCCTGATCTCAAGGGGTGAGCAAACGGCTGACGCTATAGGTCTGTGGTTTTTAGCGTTCTTGTTAGCATGTCAACCTCCCATGCTGGAAATGCTGGTTCAATCGGAGCAAGAATGAGTGGAGTAGAGAGTACTACTTGAGGAGTAGTATATATATATACTATATTATATATAGACTAGTGACAAAACAGTCACCTTTGAACATTTCTTCTGGATGTTTGAATCACTGTTTTGTTTGCAAGCCAAGGCAGATTTATTCAAATTAAATCCCCATAAAAACAGTACACAAAGCATTGCCATATTGGTAATCATTTTAGCAGTACAAGCAGATCTCAATGCTACTTCCCTTGAGAGAGACCTCTGCAGTTCTTTGGCAGGAACTCAATGTGTCCACATGGCTACTATGTCATTCCGGAAACCCATACATCTCTCTTTAGCAAACCCCACTTCATCCCCATTGATCTGTTGTCTACTGAACATGTCAGAGATTTTTACTCAATAGCAGGATTGATCAAATTAAACTCTTAGTAAATCAGGCCCTGTTAGTTATCTTAGGATATATTCACAGCAAACTGAAAAATGTTAAACCTAATTCACCTGACCACCTAACACCTAAACTAATTATCTAACGCTAGCACTCTACACTCCTATTTCTATTCTATCTACTTGTTTTCTTTTCATTTATCAAATAAATAAATAAATATATGAAAAAATAAAATAATAACTTGACCTTCGAACACTAGCTCTCTCTATTATATTTCTATTATGTCTACTTTTGTTATGTGTACTGCATTAGACTAACTGGGACATGTCACAGCACTAACATATTGTTTCTCATTGTTGGTTTGATTGCTTCTATTGTTCTCATTTGTAAGTTGCTTTGGATAAAAGTATCTGTATAGCCCACATATGAACCACTTTTATGATGCATCATTTTTATAGCTTGAAAGCTTCAGAACCCATACATACTTTATAATTTAATTAATTAACATGAGAACTGAGTAAATAATGACTTTTTTTTGAATGAATGAATGAACTGCTGCTTTAAATTTAGCTGTATTCTGATTTTCTTGGAGACAGCCGAGAGTTAATACAGTGTGTGGGATGATGATAACTGCAGTCTCGGTGTAAATGACTTTAAGATTGATATCAGAAGCTCATAACTTCGATTTAACAGACTTCAGATGAGGGAAACCATTGAGGTGCAGCTGGTAGGAACAGGAATGGTAAAATCCTTCAAACTAATACCACAATCCCTCCTACATATAAAGCCGTTTTTATGACTGTACACTGAACGTCTATCTCCTTAAGCCTGATTTCAGACGTGTCCAAAGAAGATTCAGAGGAGGCTGCATGAAGACATAAAAAGGAGGGCTAAGGAATGCATTACTGCTTGTGAAATATTCCACTTTTAACTCCTTTTAAAAATGCAGACGTGTCTGTCTGTCTGCTTTGCTAAATTGTCACTAAAATCCTTGCTGCGATACAGCTCAGAGACCAAATAAGTCCATGTGAATTCGTACAAAGTACGAGTGACTGAGCTATTAAGCCAATGGGGTGCTTCACAACGCTTGAGGATTGTCGAAAGGAATGTGAGCATCCTCTATGATTTTGATTGACATATGCAACATGAAGAGAGCAAGCCAATGTCCCTATGGTGCACCAATCTTTTCGTAAACACTCATTTATTCCTTTTCTCTAAATGCTGAGAGTATCTCAAAGACGTGATCCTTCCTCAGAGGTTTTCGCCAAGTTCCCATGACCCCATGCTTCTCTGGCTTCCATTAATAATGGGAAACTTTGAAGCAGCCATCAGAGAAAAGAAAATACAGAACTAAAAACACACTCACATGCAGTATGGGATATGATCTCAGAAGCATGCTAATTGCAGGTAAAGTTAAGCCAGGTTTGCAATTACACTTTGCGATTCCATTTGTACCAGTTCTAATTGTACAACTTTTTTTTTTGTGTTGGGACAAATTTCAGCTCTGTTGTGCAGTGTAAAGGGGGTAACAAGGTCATTAAATTTTGGTCAGCCCTCATGAGGGTCCCATACACCTTGTAGAATCTGCAAAATATTAATCATTTTACCAAAATAAGAGGGTATGTAGTACTGACTTGAATAAGATATTTCACATAAAAGACATTTACATATAGGCCACAAGAGAAAATAATAGCTGAATGTATAAAAATGACTCCGTTCAAAAGGTTACATACGCTTGATTCTTTATACTGTATTGTTATCTGAATCATCCACAGCTGTTTTTTTGTTGTTGTTGTTGTTGTTTTGTTTTGATAGTTGTTCATGAGTTACTTGTTTGTCCTGAACAGTTAAACTGCATGGTGGTCTTCAGAAAAATCTTTCAGGTGCACAAGTTCTTTGGTTTTTCTGTATTTTTGCGTACCCTTTCCTAATTAATCTCAACCGTAAAAAGGCCTTTTTTACCATAATACATAATTTCACATTTCTGCGGCATACTTCTGTGTTAGATTAATGACCTCCAAACCGGGTTAAGCCGCTTTGCTGATTTGGTTAGTCATTGTAACGGGCAGTGGACTATCAAAGTAAGCCTCTTTTTCCAATTGCTGATCAAACAGGCACTCACTTCAAAGTCTGTTGGCAATACAAAACAGCTTAAATCATCAAGTTGAGCTGATAACAAGCTTGTTATTAAACTGGACACTGTTGATAAGAAATCCCATTGTCTTGCATTCAAAGAGTCTGAGGGTCTGAGTCACATTTAGAGAAAAGTGTATCACAGAGGGCTAGTTAGCAACAAACTAGCAACCGTAAACACAATTACAACCATTTAGGACACATTAGCAACCGCAAAAAGTCCTTCGAATCACCAAGAACACCCTATCACAGTGCCAAGCACCGCAGTACTCATATTTTCTTTTCAAAATCAAGTAAATATTCTGTAAATAGAAACTGAATGCATTTACATGTGCCATGGCTTACATAACAATCTTACACAAAGAGCCAAGTTAAAATTAGCATGCATACTGAAATGTAATGTAACTAAATTTATAAATATGCATGAAAATAAGAAGATCCAACTGCTCATTTCATACAGACGTATTGGCTGTTGACTTGTCACTGTGATGAAAGCCATCATCCGCTGCTTAGCTTTTCTAAGCCAACTCTCTGAGCGCTCTGTTGGGTTTCTCAGTTTCCATAGTTTTTTTTTTTTTTTTGAGGTCCCGTCTGATGTGTGTTCACCTCTGGGCACATGACTGACAGATGCTATTTTTGGTTTTTGGGTTGTTTCAACATGGCATAGGAACCTCTGGGTTTAAAGCCATGCACACAAAAATGTCTTGAGGTAAGACTTTTCCAAAACAAACTCTACAGTACATCAAGTGCAGTGTCCTAGAAACCCTGGCTAAAAATCCTGACCAGGGGCAAAATAATATAAATTTACCACTGTTTTCCTAGGGGGTTGACAGAGAACAAGTAAGTGTTTGTACTATGCTAATGTATGACTGATTGCTTCTTTTGCAGTTGAAGTTGAAGTTGAAGTGCAGTTTATTTATTAAATCCAACAGTGAGAAGGAGCACACCAAACAAGACTTGACTTGACTTGACTTGACTTGACTTCAATGTAGCATGAGCAGACTTGACCAAAACACTCACCAACAGCAGGTTACATACTTTCAATACACGAAAAAAGACAATTGCAACATAAGGGCTACTAATGCTGCCTTCACGCCACGTCGTAATTACCGTAATTTCCAAGATGACAACAAGTGACATTTTACTCATAGCTTTCCATGTTGTCAAACTCAGAGGTAGCGCCTAAGTAGCGCGAAAATGAACCTGGCAGCGGTCACGTGGTACATCTGTCACTGGTCGAAGTTGTAACTCTCAGAACATTCCGAGTTTACAAGTTGCAATTACGAGTTCAGGAGCACATGAGGGCCTCGGCGTTGACAGTGTTGCCATAGAAACACATAATTCAGATAGAGTAGAATGTCATGTGTTTTCATCTCGGAATTACGACATGGCGTGAATGCAGCATTATATCAAACAAGGGTCACATGACATAAACCAACCAATTTCAGCGTCTGCCATAAAAAAAAACAAAAAAAAAACAACATCTCTAGAACTGCTCTGAGAGTACTTTGTGAGCAGATCACTGTTTCATTTGAGTAAACCAGGGTTATATACTCACAGAAATGTAAAGGTATTCACGGAAACCCGTCAAAATAAAAGTACGGTTTAGCTTGTATAGACATTGTGGCAGAAATACATTACTATCATTCAGTAAAATTCATGTACCTACAGTACTACTACTACTACTGTTGAAAAATTAATAAAACTTTGTTACACAATATTTTTTCCATCTTTTAAATTTTATTAGTACATCCCCTTTATTTGCCAAAAATAAAATTTAATTGTCATGAATTAAAAGATAAATTAATATTTTATGCCTTTATTTAAAAATTAAAATATACAACACAGAATTTCATAAGGCTGTTGTAGAAATAAATAAAAGTTATTTTATGCATTTAAATAAACAGACATGCTACAACAAATAAAACAATAAAATATAAGGTCTCATAAATTAACTTTTGATAAATTGATGTTAAATTGTATCATTGTTTTAATTAATTAGACATGTTTTTTGATTAATACAATTAAATTTACCCATTAAAAAGGAGTCCAGAAAAATTAAAACAGAAAAAGAAAAACAGAATTTAGAAAAAAAATAAAATACTGTTTTTGCATGCAAATGTATATTTTTAAAGTATTATTTTATTTGTGTAATATATTTTTGTAAAGTTATAATTTTGTAATAATACTTTGATATGTTTGCTATTTGCAGTGATTACTATTTACTATTTTTTCATAGTGTAACAATGTTGTTTTGTGCCACTGCTATGGCAAAGTATCTGTCAAATGAACTAAAATCGAAAGCACAATATGACTTTGCTCACACGATGAGTTCATGATCCAATGTTTTCAGAGTATCAGAAGAGGAGCGATTCAGGTCATCAACCTTTTTTCTTTGTTCAGTTTGCACACTGCACATGGGTTAACTCATAGCTCTTGTTTTGAATTCTCAAAGTGCACCAGATTAATGAATTTAACTTTAAAATATATCAATTTTTTCCTGGGGGGCATGACCCTGGGACCTCCCTAGAAGGATCCAGGTTCACCCACCTGTGTCTAACAAAATCTTACGTAATTATGATGTGAGCTCCCATCCACCACTACTAGCCCATGATGTTTTGCCACTAGCCCCAGATGTTTTCAAATCCTAGAAACGCCCCTGGGTGTCACACACAACTCTGAATGAAATTCAGTGACATCAAGGCTGTAATGCGATTGGTTATTAAAGAAAAACATGATCCAAGTTAGCCGTTACGCTTTCTCCAATAGTAAGTAATACAGACCTTCTCATCTCCCTATAGTAAAACAATCTCTGCTAAAGCAACTGAAGTGATAATCACATGACGACAAAAACCAATCACAACATGGCACATACATGAAGCAGGAATATATGAGGATCAAGGGAATCACATGACAGGAACAAGAAACATGGCTAAATATCAAAATAAAAGACATGAAAACAGTGAACAAGAAACAAAGGCCAAACCCTATGTTACATTCCGATATTTTGTAGGTATTTTGGATTGTTTCTTAGTTGTGGCTGGCAACTAACCATTCAATTTCAAATTTTACTGGTCACAAACATAGCCATACACATTATGATGTGCTGTAAAAACTTATATATACATAGAGAGAAATATCGATATCACCTATCATGAATATTATTGTTAGGTTGTTATTGTTTGGTTTATTTTGTAAACTAAAAAAAGTTCATTTCTTAAAATACAATACATTTGAGGTGTAGAAATGACATTGTCTTGAAAACTGCCTTGACTTTCAAACTCTGACTTTGAACTGGCCCTAACTTAGTGGATTCTACTTTTTCAATATTTGCACTCTGTATCTCTCCAAATACTTGAGTTGAACTGTTTAAACATGTCTGTGTGCTCCATGGGAATGATTTTCCATCAGTACTTTATACACATTCCACATCTATCTAACTTGACAAGCACAAGCATTCTCAAATCAGTATCTCTGCTTTGCCTTGCTTTTGCAGCTTTCATGTCCCAGAAGCCCTGTGCATGCTGATGCCTCGACACTTTCAAGACCACCCGTCTATGTGGCTAATTAATCCCGCTGCAGATAGAAGCCTGATAGAGCTTACCCCTCACCTGCTTTCCCTCTGCTCTCGATCCAGCAATGAGTGCACTGATAGGAAGTTCAGCAGGGATCAGTGTTTCAATACACCACAGCCATATTCAGCCTCCCTGTGCTCCTCAATCACTTTAGCAGCTTTAGGACATCAAACTGTGTACCAGAGACACTGCATTAGGAACAGTGCATTCATCCTGTGGATTTGTCTCACCAGGGTAATATGGGTCCTGTTATGATCAGTACTACTTTACAGAATGTATGGAAATGTGATTGTCTCACTTAAGACTTACTATGCTCTAAATGTCAAATGCTGAAACATTAATTCATGCGTTTATGACCTCAAGATTAGATTATTGTAATGCTTTATTGGGTGGTTGTTCTGCTCGCTTAATAAACA
>JAHKKF010530104.1:0-11241 GCA_019740295.1 Labeo calbasu | reverse complement strand
AAAAAAAAGTTTAACGAAAGGGTTTATCAAATCAAAGTCATGTGGTGCAACCAAAAAAATAAACCAACATTCAGAAACATGGGGAAAAGAAATATAAAATAAGAAAATACATCAGAAATTACATCCAGACCCTCAATACTGTGTGTCTATATTAATAAATCTATTAAAATGTTAGGTAATTTGACATTTCTGACAAGACAAAAATGTAAAACGTCATTTGGTGCGACTCTTCCAAAACAAATTGAGAATTCTCAATTAACAATGCATGATATTTGTTAAAAAAGGGCTTTAAATTTAAAATATGTTAATAAAATATAATATCTATCTTTCTATGGCTTTCAAAACCTTTAAACTTCAAGCTTCATAACTACTTTAAACTTTCTTTATTCACAAACATTTTATGTCACAATCATATATAATAAAATTATGATTAAGATGACATTTTTAGAGACATTACATGTATGTTATTTAAAAATAGTTTTCAAAAACCATATAAAACCACCATGAATACAGTGTTAAATCTTGTGTTTTAAACTCTTTATCATAGATATTTGATGCGTGCATTATTTTGGAATAACCTGTTAAACGTGTTAAAAGTTGCAAAATTGTTTCAGAAGGACTTTTTTGATGTTGATTTTTGTAAATGTAAACTTTAAGAGTTAAGAGTTATTTGTACTTTCAGAAGTGACTTTCACATTGAAAAATCCATAAACCAGAGAAACAAAAAAAGAAACAAAAAAGCCGATCCAAGTCTATCAATCCGTCTCTGTCGTTCTCCCTGACAGCTTGCCCAGACGGCCTGTCGCAGCTGTTTCTCTCCGTATCTCTTTCTCTCTCCCTCGCTATCTCATGTTGGTGCTGAAGGCCTGCTTTCTTCCCCTCTCCCCCTGCAGTCAGAGTGTGTGAAGATCATTGTGAAAGCGAGGCTCTAATCAGTCGCCATCACTCACTGCCAAACAGAGCTGCGCTTTGTCAAACGCCACCTCCTCATCAGCGCTCGCCGCACTGTAGCTGCCACACGTCAACTCCAGCCGTTTTGTAATCCATCACTGCATGTCATGTTCCAAATCGGCCGTCCAATCCCGTCCTTGGGATCTTACGGCTTCCTCGTCGTCACTGAGATTTACTCAGGTCATTTTAATCATACATCGGTCACATTTTATGAGGGTTAAATTCTTCACATGGCCCTCAGCCTCATGAAGTCCATTTTCCTCTTCATGACGGGTGTTTTTAATGCTGCGGCTGGGACTCTGGGCAGCGCCGGAGGGAATTTCTCCACGCTTCTTTAAAAGTACAGTGCTTAATAGATGCGACTGACAAACTGCAATGCAGAGCTTTGTTTCCAGACATTTTTGACTGGAGTCCCATGCGGGGCACAAACTCTTTCAAGGGTAGAATAAAGATTTCAGTTTTAAGGAATTTAATCAGTTTAGTTCCACTTCTAGGTAGGGGTGTAACGGTACACAAAAGTTTCAGTATGGGTCATTTGGTTCGGTAGGCATGTGTACGAAGCGAATACAGATTTTTTTTAACCACTGTATTTGCAGAATGTATTTAGAAACTGTTTGTAATGTAGGGCTGGGTGATATGCCAAAAACATTATTTTAATATTTAACACAATATTCATTCACCGTTAATGCAGAATGCTTTCTGCATATTTGTCAGACTTTGTGAGCTAATGTAAATGTTTGTTCACAATTAAATTCCACGGAGTAGCCGTCTTTTAATCTACGGCCCTAGGAAATCAATGTATTTTCCCCTAAATTCTGTGCTTTCCATTTTACTTATTTATTCATTTACATAATACAAATTTATCATCAAAAACGGTATCTAATTCAATGATTTAATAAAACCAACATTTAAAGGCACAATATGTACGTTTTCACCGCTAGAGGGCGCATATTCAAAATAAACAAGAAACAAAGGCGTAGTTCGATGATGCCGTGATTGAGTGTGGAATCATTGGAGCTGTTTTCTTCATCCTCACAGCTGATACAGAAATCATGTTCATTGATGGGATAATTTATTAAAGGGGTCATCGGATGCCCATTTTCCACAAGTTGATATGATTCTTTAGGGTCTTAATGAAAAGTCTATAATATACTTTGGTTACAAATTCTCAGTGGTAGTGTAAAACAACACCCTTTTTACCTTGTCAAAATCAGCTTAAAGTCAAGGTTATTAAAGTCACTGTAGTATGAATAGGGCTATGTAATTTTCATGCGCATTTAGTCAGTAAAGCCGGTTCTTTGATTAGTAGTAAATCTCCATCACATGCTTTCAGCAGGAGCGGCAATTAATACACAGAGCTGTAAATCACTGACAAGCTATGCAAAATCACATTCATAATCGAATGTGATTCATCTGTGATTATGAGCGCGTATTTGCGTAGCTTGTCAGTGATTTACGACTCTGTGTATTAATTGCCACTCCAGCTGAATGCAGGTGATGGAAATCTACTACTAATCACAAAACCGGCTTTATTGACTAAATGTGCATGACGATCGCATGCGATTTATCGTGCAGCCCTAAGTATGAAGCAGTGTGGGGCTGAAAGTCCTAGAAGTGAAACGAGGCCGCTGGAGCGATTGCTAATGAGAGACAAGCGCGATACATGGCTCAAAAGCACCGGAGCTTTTATTATCCCTTAAGAAAACAAAGTTTATTCAAGTGCTATTATTCAAGCTATTAGTATACTTCTTTTAAACTAAAAATAGGAAAGTATACTTTGTCTGCTTTTTATGTACTTCTCAGAAATATGCTTAAAATGACATTTAAGTATACTTATACTTAGAAAAAGTCTAAATATATTTGAGCTATACTTGTGCTCCTAGAATACGTGTTTTCATTGTTCTAATGTATGTATAACTGTCAAGCTTTGGGGTGTCGATCGACATGATTATCGTTCTGAATCCAACTCATAGTCTTTTTTTTTCATAGTCTTTTTTTCAGCTTTTTGTTAAACATGTTTTTTTTGTTTTTTATTTATAAAACTTACCCACATTCAGGTGTTTATAAAAAAAAATGCATGAACCTAGAATAAAATGTTTTTGTTTACAAGCAGATACCCTGTTCTTTCTTTTGATGTTTTGTATGTTCAGATATTCATATAACAAAATATATACAAATTAATACCTAAATAGGGGCATGGTAGTAGATTTGAAGTATGATGTAAAGTTCACTTAAAGAAAACTTACGAGTATACTTGCAATATAACACTACTAAACTAGTAGTTTACTGAGACTATACTTCAAAGTGTACTAAAAATGCTACTACAAGTATTTAATTAGTAAACTATCAGTAGACCTATAAGTTCACTTTTAGTAAAGTTGCAGTACAAGCTAAAAACACTGAAGTAAACTAGTTGTGTACTCAAAGTTTACTACTGTTATACTTAAAGTATACTATAAAGTGGGCCAATTTAGTCCAATGAGTATTGAAATAGTACACTTACAAGTATACTACTAGTACACTGCTATTTGTATACTTACTACATAAAGCATACTAAAAAATGAACTTGAACTGTACTTAAGTATACTTAATAAACTTCAAGTATACTAATTTTTGGTAAAGGATGCCACAGTCGACCACTTCCGCTTCTTCCGGTCATGCGTATGTACAGTAGGAAAATCAACTCTGTTTTAGGTGTGTTTGTTGAGGTGTTGTTACAATGCTACTCTGTGCATTCGTCATCTGTCTAATGAAATGCATAACATATTAAATCGTCTTTGGGGTTTCCGTGTTTTCTACAAAATAAAACCAGAAAAATCGAGGGTGTATGATGTCATTGGCAGACGATGCAGTGACACGGTCTGTTACACTAGTTAAAATTGGATTTAAACATTCTTCTAAACATTTGGAATAATGTAAGTACACAAGTCAGCAAAAAATATAACACTGTTCTAGTGGTTTTTGGTTTTTGTTTGCGTACAATGGTAATATATTTCTGTCATAATTTCTTCAAGTTAAACAGAACATTTATTTTGGTTTCTCGTGAGAATTTTTGAGTTTTAATGTGTTTTCGTTGATCTGATCACAAATAGACTAAATACCAGTGTAAACGACATCGTTTTGAGCTTGTCCATTTTCAGTCTTTTCCAGAGTTAGCAGGAAATCGCTTTCGATCGGATTACTTTCATATTGTAGATGCTCAAGTAATCAAATGCATGTGAACATCCACTAAAAATGCCTTCTCTCTGCTTACTGACCTGATTCTTAAACATTACCAAAGACTATAGAATACCCAATATATGTCACTCATATATATACTGCATATATAATGCAGTGCTCATTATGGCCGTGAAGCCACATCCTCATATAGATATTGAGACTCCAGACGCTTTCACACAGAGACACACATAACATGCAGACTTATTTCTGCATTTCTGATGTGTCGTTAATAGATTAATCCATATTGGTAAAAATGTCCATAGCTTATTATTGTTATTAACATAAATTTTATTGCGAGCCCGCTATAATGTTTATGGCACAGCACTGTTGTAAGGTATAAGTGAACTACTGCGGAAAAGTGCACGATCCCAGTTGTGCTAAACATGAGACGTGCTTTATGTTTAGCACTTTAAACGAAATCAAAAACATGCAGTTTAAAGCAGCTTGCTCTCTTGTCAGATGGCTGTGATGTTTAATGCATTTGAGATGAGGTTTCCTCAGCGCTTAGTTTACATCTTATGGCTGTGTCCTTATCTGTAAAACTTAGAAAGTCACACGAGTATTTCCATTTTGCAAAAATGCTCATCCTGACAGCAAATGAGTCCATTCACAGACTTCACTGAAGGAACGGCTGTCAGTAAAACTGACAGAGCGCAATAGATTGAGAGCGCAACAATTCTGACTAAAAGATATGTTTTCCTAAAATATTTTGCATCCAAAAGTGGAAGCTCTTCAAATATCTTCCCCAGTTTACAGCAGCGTCATAATCTGCAGTATAAAGAGTTTGTTGCAAACGGTTGCAGCAGCAATGACAGACTTTTTTATTTAGAGACTGTTTAAGCCACTTTTTAATTCAAAAAGAAAAGAAAAAACATTTTTGTTTATTTCCTCTACTTTACCGAAAACATACTGAACCGTGACTTCAAAACCAAGGTGTGCACCAAACAGTCAATTCTGTGTACTGTTACACCACTTTTCAAGGAACAAAACTAAAAAAGATTTATATAGCAACTATATCCACTAAAAATGAAATTCCATCATTGATTATTCATGTTATTCCAACCTAATATACTGTTATTTTTCCATGTGAAACAAAATAGAGGAATTGTATTGCATCTCAAAGCATTATAGCTGTAAATAAGCCTCCTTTGAGGTATAAGATGCATGGAAATTCTTCAAATTCCCATTTTGGGATGTGGGGGTCAATTAGAATTTATTACCTTTATTTAGCTCATGACTTAATTACATTGATAGCAGAGACTTATATTCTTACAAAACTCATTATATGCATGTATAAACTTGTATAAAAGAAAAAGTCATGTAGATGTTTGTGAAAGATGTTTCATTGTTGAATTAGACATTATTTATTGCTTCAAAATTTGTTCATATTTTACTATACGTTAGGGGTGGATGCTATTTGTTTATTATTAACACAACAGTACTTCTTACTGTAATAGTTTCCATTAGTAAGCATTGCTATATAATAAGAACTTTGTCTTGTGCTGCTATGGATGTTTTATCATGACTTTGTGTAAGGTTAACTAGTATAACTGAATAAAATAGCATAGCCTTCATCATGGCCATTGTCTGCATATTTGCCATATTTTATTCTGTAACCTACTTGTTCTTGCGATTGCTTTTGATAGCGTTGATATGATTTGTTACAGATAATATCATGCTTATAATCATTGCGATTTGTCTTACCAAATGTGGTAATCTGTCAGCAATAACCTGCCCACACTTTTTTCTTTTTTTTGATTATTTTCAGTTTTAGTGCTTGTGTTGTGTCGTGGTGTTGCCAAGTACTGCTACGGTAACAAACAAAAACAAGCCCCGAAAATTAAATCAACCGAAATAGTTTTAAATATTTTGTTTTGGAAATAAGATAAAGCTGTCACTAACCCAAAACGGCAATGTCCCACTTAACTTCTTAAGGTCACATTACGTGGAAATAAACAAGTCAAAAGACACTTAAAATAACTTGATCTGGCACCCTCACCTTTGCTCACAACTCTCTGTCAAACCCTGTTCACATGAATTGCTCTCTGTCATTTTCACACCACAGCCACTGAACAAATCCTGGGCAGACTGTCTAAATTAAATTATACATGCAGATAATCATGGGAGGAGTTTTAAAGTGCTAATTAGTTGTTCAGAGAGCTTCAAATTTTATTTCTGAGTATGAAAAATTTACAGAGGCCCAGACCTCGGTGACCTCATAGCTGGCTATGGCCATGCTAACAAGGTTATAACCAGTTTTAATGATGACTTGGGAAATAGTCAATTATTTGTTTGTATTTTGTAGTGGCTAATCAAATTTTAGAGGTGAATAGATGTGTAGCTTCCCGACTGGAGATGCTCTGTTTGTTTCTTAACTCAATGTTTGGGCTGATGATGACACATTTCCTCCATCCAGTATGTAAGATTAGAGTCCTAAGTATGTATAGTGTCCATAAGTCTGTGCATTTTTTTGGTTAGTGTTTCTCACAACCATTGCACTATGGAAGAAGAATTTTTGGTGGTTTTGATTGTACAGATTTTTATTTTACGTGAGGTTTCACAAAGGTCCTGCTGTCATGATGATCATAAAGTTTATAGGAGGAAAAACCTGGAGACGGTTATAAAAATTTGGCAAAGCTTTTAACCCTATTCCAGAAACATTATAAAGTCCAGTGTAACAAATACGTGGCACAAACCAGACACTGTTGAACTGTCGAGCCAAATTGAGCCATCAGAAGTGGAGCGATTGAAGAGACACGAGTGCGAGTCCAGCTTTAACACTGACAGCCTTTCAGAGCTCTTTGGCTGAAATGAGAGAAAGTGTCCAGACATCAACAATATCTTCAGCACTTTTGGTGAGTGTTTTGAAGAAAGTAGCTTTTGAGGCCAGCATTGAGTAATGTCTAGAGTTTAGAAGTAGTTTAATGAAACCTGAAGTCTTTTGGAAGGACATTTTGTGGTCTGGTGACACTCTAGCTGAACCGTTTGACCTGAAAGTCAAATTCAGCTTCAAATCCAGTTACTACCCATCCTGTGTGGACACTTGGATATGTAGGTTGGACAACTAAAGTGAACTGTAATGTTAACAGTACAAAACTGATGTTACAAATCAAAAATGTGATCAATAGTTAGTTGCTGAATAATGCTTTTTTTTGTTTTATAGAGTTTTTTGGTTTTGAATTCCACATTTTTTTCTTCAAATGCTTTATACATTGACCTTACCATACCAAGGTACAAAATAGAAGCCATCGTTTGCAACAAGAATAGAGCCAGATACTGGCAGATCCTTCAGGAAAACTCACAAAACTATGAAGAAATAACTTGAACAAAAGAAAGTTGGTATTCTGGAGTGGCCAAGCAGAGTCCTTGAATCCTACTGAAGAATGAGCTAAAAAATTACAGTCCGCAGAATCCATCCAACTAATCTGGTGCAGTTTGAATGCATTTGCATAGATGAATGAGCCAAAATTTAAGTGTGCAAAGCTCACAGGCACACACAAGACGATTCTGTACGTCTGTCATGCTGGAGAGAGTATTTGTGAATTAGAAAATATATTTTGAATCACAAATGTGTTGAATTTATTGGGTCACTTCGTCTGCCTTGGTGTCCATAAGATACAAAATGCAGTATCACTTTATAAATCACACATTTAAAGGGATAGTTCAACCAAAAATTAGATTTCTGGTGTTATTTACTCATCTTCATTTTATTTACTTCAAATACATTGTCTTTGTTATTATCTTTGAACATGAGTGTGCACTTGGATGTGCTAACTATTAATGTTTGTGCATACGGTAGAATATGTTTTTGGCTTTAAATCTGCATTAGTACAGCTTCATTAACGGTCTTATGATTAAAGGAGAAGTCTACTTCCAGAACAACAATTTACAAATAATACTCACCCCATTGTCATCCAAGATGTTCATGTCTTTCTTTCTTCAGTTATAAAGAAATTGCTTTTTGAGGAAAACATTTCAGGATTTTTCTCCATATAATGGACTGATATGGTGCCCCGAATTTGAACCTCCAAAATGCAGTTTAAATGCTGCTTCAAACGATCCCAAATGTGGTTGTAAACGATCCCAGCCGAGAAAGAAGGGTCGTATCTAGTGAAACCTTGAACTCTGTGTATTCTGACTCAAGACAGTTAGGGTATGTCGAAAAATTCCAATCGTATTTTCTAAAATCATTTCAAAATCATCCTACATCACTGCAGAAGTACCGACCTAGTCTATGCAAAGTGAGCATGCAAAAAAGATCAAACACCCTTAACAAAAAAGGTAAAACAGTGATATAAGACGATTTTGAAGCTGAGGGAGAACATGAGATGAGAGTTTTTCCACATACCCTAACTGTCATGAACCGGAACAAAAACAGAGTTCAGGGAGAGTAAGACAAGATGAGCGTTTGACATTATAAAGTATATAAATTGTATTATTTTTAGGAAAATAACCAATCGTTTCACTAGATAAGACCCTTCTTTTTCGTCTGGGATCATTTACAACCACATTTGGGATCGTTTGAAGCCGCATTTAAACTGCATTTTGGAAGTTCAAACTCAGGGCACCATATCAGTCCATTATGTGGAGCTGAAATGTTTTCCACAAAAAAAACATAATTTCTTTACGATTGAAGAAAGAAGGACATGAACATCTTGGATGACAAGGGGGTGAGTACATTATCTGTAAATCTTTGTTCTGGAAGTGGACTTCAGTGTTGTTCAATAGCATTCAGAATAGCTAAGGTGAAGCATCATCCTTGGCCTCTGGGAATCTGAATAACTAGCGTGATATGTTGTTTGTACTTGATGAATTGTTTGGTCTCTGTTCACACAGGAGCGTGTGGTAGTGGAAAATGAGCACTGGTTGGTGGTGGTGCCGTATTGGGCGACTTGGCCATTTCAGACGCTGCTGTTGCCACGGCGACATGTCCTCCGTCTCCCTGATCTCACGGCCCAAGAGAGAGACAGTAAGACATTGTGTTTACATTATTTTTATTAATATATTTGTGTGGCAGTATGTGAATATGTAGCATATTATGTTGCAGTTTATGTTAGTCAAAATTATCCTGTGCTTTTATGAAGTTGAAAATAATGACTATTTATTCATTCACTCACTCACTCATTCATTCTTTCTTTCTTAATTAAATAAAATTTTAACCACTGACAGGAGTAGCAAAACAAACAAACAAACAAACAAACAAAAAAAACTAAGTAAATACATAATTTAATTGATTCTAATTTTATTTCATCAATAATTTTGCTGAGACACAGGTCACTTAGGCACTCTTATCACAAAATAAAATAAAAAGCATTAAATATTATGTATTTATATGTACATTTATTTATACTTTTTTACATTATATAATTATTTTTATTGTACAATTATTTGTGCACACACACAGTGTTATATATTTTAGAGAGAGAGAGAGAGAGAAGGAGAGAGAGAGAGAGAGAGAGAGAAGGAGAGAGAGAGAGAAAGAGAGAGAGAATTTTAAGATTTTATACATTATATTATTTTACATTATATTATAATTATGTTAAATACCATTTATTCATTTTTTTTGTGAAAAGAATGACTCAGTGACCTTTAATGGAAAGTTTGAATTATTTATTTATTTACTTATTTATTTACTTATTACGTTCTTAGCTGCATTTGCCAGTGGTCAAAAGTTTAATTTATAAAAATAAATAAAAAAAAATAAATAAATAAATACATACATACATACATACATACATGCATACTGTTCTGGTGTTTTCTAGTCACAATACACAAGGAAGTGCTATTTCAAAGTCTTTCATAGGAAAAACAAAATGCATGAGAACATAAACACACTCTACCTAAAGACAATACAGAACAAATAATTAGCTTAAGCTACAGGCTTATGTACACAGAAAACTAAGGAGGTACACCAAGGGACACCTGAACTGAGGACTCCAATTATTCAGAATACATAAAAACATGCAGAGAACGAGGAAGAGTAACCAACCAGTTACCAAGCTAGAAAACTGATCAGAAGACCAAACCAGAAACAGATCAAAAACAGAATAAAACAAGACCAAACTAACTCTGAATGTGACAGTGTACCCCCCGGGAAGGCGTATTCTTGTGCGGTAAAAAGTTCACAGGGGTGGGAGGGTCTCCCACAATACAGGAGACCAGGGTGGTGCCGGCAGATCAGGGATCCAGGGGGTGCTGGGAGTTCAGGGAACCACCAGGGTGGTGCTGATGATATAGGGAGCCAGGGAGGTGCTGGTTATTCAGAGAGCCTGGAAGGGGCCAACATAACAGGAAGCCGACACTGGAGCTGACACTGGGCTGTACTCAAGGGCTGTCCATCACTGGAGTGTGGTCAGTGACTGGAGCCATCATTGGGCTGTACTCAGGGGCTGGAGCCATCACTGGGCTATACTCAAGGGATGGAGCTGACACTGGGCTGTACTCCAGAGATGGAGCTGACACTGGGCTGTACTCAGTGGCAGGAGCCATCACTGGGCAGTAATCAGGGGCTGGAGTCATCACTGGGCTATACTCAAGGGATGGAGCAGACACTGGGCTGTACTCAGGGGCTGGAGCCATCACTGGCTATATGCAAGGGATGGAGCTGACACTGGGCTGTACACAGAAGATGAAGCTGACACTGGGCTGTACTCAGGGGATGGAACTGACACTGTGCTGTACTCAGGGGATGGAGCTGACACTGGGCTGTACTCGGGCAGGAGCCATCACTGGGCTATACTCAGGGGATGGAGCCATCACTGGGCTATACTCAAGGGATGAAGCTGACACTGGGCCGTACTCAGGAGATGGAGGTGACACTGGGCTGTACTCAGGGGATGGAGCCATCACTGGACTGTGCTCATGGGCTGGAGCCGACACTGGGCTGAACTCAGGGGAAGGAGCAATCACTGGCTATACTCAAGGGATGAAGCTGACACTGGGCTGTACTCAGGAGATGGAGGTGACACTGGGCTGTACTCAGGGGATGGAGCTGACACTGGACTGTACTCAGGGGCTGGAGCTGACCCTGGGCTGTACTCAGGGGCAGGAGCCATCACTGGGCTATACTCA
>JAHKKF010530103.1:21027-36941 GCA_019740295.1 Labeo calbasu | reverse complement strand
ACCTTTGAAGTCAACGCAGACCTCCAAATTGTGGAGAATAAATGACAATGTGCAATGCTAGAAACTTTTTTTCAGGAGTTCGCCTGCCCATCCAGTCCTGATGGCTAATGGTAAACGAACTTGGATTGCTGTCCTAAACAGGGACTTAAACCCAAGGCACAGCTTGAAGTCCAAATTCAACCCCCAAATGCGGTACTACATAGAGGGAGAAAAATAGAAATAAAGTGGAGATGGGGAGGGGGAGGAATGCTGGAGGAATTGTTGTTGGTACTGCTACTTATATAGGCTCGTAATGACGACTGACAGGACTAATTAGGCTCCCCCCCCCATTCAGGTACTATGAAGAGGGAGAATAACGAAATTAAAGGTGGAGATGGGGATGTGGAGGGATCCCGGAAGAATTGCCATTGGGACGGTGCAATTACTGCTGCTTATATAAGCTTGTAAACCTACATTTGCACAAACCTACATTTGGAACTTAATTTTACTCACAAGTCTCTGTAAACATTTGCTGAACAGATATCATTCAAGTAGGAAATTTAGCAGTGAACATTTTTACGAAGACTGCCACTTCTATATGATGTCATACACCTGCGCAACTGAAGGAGTTCCAAATTTCCAAGTCAATGTCATACACCTGCAGAAATGGAGTTCCAAGAGTTCCAGGTTTCAAAGTTGGAAATTGAATGGCCTTTCAATGCCATTCAGTTGAACTTTTCCAGGTAGAAAGTTGGAAACTCAGACTTTCTGAGTTGAACTGAAGGCAAAATAGGATGTTTTGGATGAACTTGGCTTGTTCTCCTTGACGGAGGCTCGAACCCGAGGCACTGATTGAGCTGTGAGTTCAACCCCCCATTGCGGGACTACATAGAGGGAGAATTACAGAAATAAAGGTGGAGATGGGGAGGTGGAGGGATGTCGGAAGAACTGTCATTTAGACTGCTGCTTATATTGGCTTGTGATGATGATTGACAGGAATGAATGATTAGGCTCCTCAAGAACCTATGTTTGGAACTCCATTTTACGCACAAGTCTCTGCGAACATTTGTTGAACAGCTATCATGCAAGTAGAAACTTTAGCAGTGAACATTTTAAAGGAGGCTGCCATGTTCCTGTGATGCCATAAACCCTGTGTAATTAAAGGAGTTCCAGGTTTCCAAGTCAATATCATACACCTGTGGAATTTGAGTTTTTTGAATTTGTGGAGAATAACAGAAATATAGGTGGAGATAGGGAGGTGGAGGGATGCCGGAAGAACTGTCGCTGAGATGGCGCAATGACCGCTGCTTATATGATGCAAAATATGACTTTTTGGATAAAGGCTTCTGCTCAATTACTACTTAGAACTTCTGTTTTACTGTATTTTTGTTTTGAATGGTTGACTGTGTACTTCTGAGAGAAAGATAAAGCAGACACAAGTAACAGTTAATGTTTGCCAAAAAAAAAAAAATCAACAAGTGTGCGTGCATGAGTAAAGCCTTACTTGATTTGGTGTTCTAATCTGCCAGTAAACACACATCTCATATCCTATCATTATTTTGACTACTTACTGGTCACTATGGAAACATGCCCTCTAGTGTCTAGAGCATCCACACCTGTTCCAAATGAACCTCTTCCATCCACAGCTGCAAGTCTACATGTGGGTTCACCTTAAGATGTTTTAAGAGGCTGCTAATGCTCTTGTGCCGTAATGTCCCAGATCATGTGAATCACTCTGTAAAAATGTACGCGACCCCTCTTATGTAATGAAGGTTTACATGCTGAAAACATGTACTGTAATGAACACTCACCGCATGCCTGGGCATGTCCGGTCGCTCTCCAAGCCTCCTTTGTAAAATACAATAAAGGCATCCTAATCCCCGATGCCTAACCCCAGAGTCTTAAGGATAAACACCTTTGTGTGAATGTCTGTCCTCCCTCGCAAAATGGTACAGAGGGTGAGTTTATGTCATTGCATGTACATGTGGCCGAGTCTGTTTTGCAGATCTTACAATCTCTAGAGGCTGTTCCCATGATGTATCATGCACTGGAATGGCAATAAGCGAGAAGGTAAACACCAGTGTGAACAGGTTATGCAATTCTGTCGTGTTTTATTGGGAAGAACTGCAGGAGCTCAGAAGTCCTCATCTGCTCAAATGGTACTTTGTGTACAAGTTCATGTTTACTAGTCACCCAGAAAAGTAATTAACTAGTCAGTGGGTCAATATTTACTTCATGTACTGGAAATGACTCACCGTACACTATTTAGGTTCAGGTCTAAGCAGGTCTAGAGATCCTGTGATAGAGAAACCAAAGCCATATAACAAAAAAAAAAAAAAAAAGACAGCGAACTGGTCCCCATTTATTATATGGAAAATAATAGTGTGAATATTCTACCTAATGTATCTTTTGTGTTCTGTGGAAGAAAGAAATGGGTTTGGAATGAGACAAGGTGAATAAATGATGACAAAATGTTAGTTTTAGGATGAACTAGCCCTTGTTCGTCCAGCACAATGCTTTATCTGTGTCCAACACCATCCCTAAATGTCCTCTTGAAGGACTCATCTATTTGTAGTGGACTTGAGAAGGATCTGGACGTTCAGATAAAGCATGGCTCCCCTATCAGCAGGAAGATATTAATCCACAGACACTAAAACCACTGGATTCAGCAGCTCTGCTCTACACCCCCTCCGAGACTCTACAGAGCTTCATTCTTCCCTCACAGCCGTTGGCTGATTTATATCATTCTCTGCAGAGACAAAGGCGGCGCTGAGCACGAGAGGGGAAAGGCGAGCCCTGCATACGTCCAGAGAAAAATTCAGCCCCCCGGGCGCCTCTAATAACTCATATTCACCACTGGCAGAAAGTAGGTCAGTGAAAATCTTGACAGCTACAGCGTCTGCAGGTACCACGGAGCCAAAAAACAGCCTGAGCTTCCTGAGTGTGTGCCAGACTTCGGCCCCGATGAATGGGGGTGTTCATACTCGCCTCATGTCTGAACGTCCTTTCTCACATGATGAAAGCAAGGCTAGATTGGCATTCGGGAAAGAGGGGAATTAAAACATGAAATGGAGGGACTGAAACGGAGAACGTACGGTGTGCATTCCTCCTTAATGATGTCAGGCAGGAGCATCAGGCTCAAGCAGGGAGGAATGTCAATCCAAGGCTCTCCAAAAGACAGAGAAGATGATAAAAACGGACTGGCTCTTATTTACAGACCGCGGGCCCCTCTTGTCCTCCTCCCACCTGGGCTGAGCTGTTTTGAATTAATGTCAGAGCACATTTGGCCAAGATCTCAAACCCTTAAATAAACCTAATTTTAGATCAAACTCCGTCCCGGAGAGAGGAAAAAGGGAGAGAAATGCTTCCCTGCATTCCAGACACAAAGTTCTTCTACAGTTCTTTGGACAACAGGTAGAATTTGACAAGCCTAAGAACAAACTTGTCTCTCAAACGTGTTTTAAAATTTCTGTCCGACACATTAGTTTGTTTTGTTTGAACATTCTTTTCTTCTCCATCAATTAGTGGAGACAACAGCTAAACACACTGTCCTTCAAACATCACAATGTTTTCCAGCAAATCCAAGCAATCTAGGCCATACCGGTTTTAGCTGGTCAAGCTGGTTGGTAAGTAGTCCAAGATGGTCCACCAAGTCTACTTATCTAGGATAAGCTGCCAAGTCCAAAAACCAAGTCCATCAGTTTTTAATCCAGTTGATTAATCATCTAGACAAGCTTGGATTTTTGCCTTATAATTGCAACTAGGTGGTTTTTAAAACATACCCTGTTGAATAAAAAAAGAAAATGTTGGTTAGGTATGTTTGAAGGCACCGAACCCCCAATTGCTCCCCGGGCGCTGGAGCAATGGCTGCCCACTGCTCCAAGTGTGTTCACAGTGTGTGTGTTTGTTCACTTCTCACTGCTGTGTGTGTGCACTTGTGATGGGTTAAATGCAGAGCACCAATTTTGAGTACGGGTCACCATACTTGACAATACGTCACGACTTACTAAGGACCAGCTTAAATCAGCTCATGACCACCCTTACCAAAAAGTAATATACTTCAAATTTATTTTATTAAGTATATTTAGTAAAGTTCACGTATATAGTATACTTTATGTACTAAATATAGAAATCAGTGTACTAGTAGTATATTTTTGGGACTAAATTGGCCCACTTTCTAGTATATAAAAGTATACTTTTAAGTATTGCAGTAGTAAACTTTGAGTACACAACCAGTTTACATCCAGGTTTTTAGTTTGTACTGAAACTTTACTAAAAGTGAACTTATGGGTATCCTGACAGTTTACTAATTAAATACTTAACATTTTTAGTACACTTTGAGGTATAGTCTCAGTAAACTACTAGTTTAGTAGTTTTATACTGCAAGTATACTTGTAAGTTTTCTTTAAGTAAAATTTACATCATACTTTAAGTATGCTACTATGTCCCTATTTAGGTATTAATTTGTATATATATTTTTATATGAATATCTGAAAATACAAAAGAAAGAAAAGGGTATCTGTTTGTAAACAAAAACATTTTATTCTAGCTTCATGCATTCTTTTTTTAAACACTTGAATGTCTGTAAGCAGTGTTGGGGGTAATGCATTACAAGTAACGTGAGTTACGTAATAATATTACTTTTTTCAAGTAATGCATTACTTTTGAATTTCTAAAAAAATATCTGAGTTACTTTTTCAAATAAGTAACGCCGGTTACTTTTTTCCCCATTTATTGATTGAAAAGTCTCCTGTGGGGAAATTGGCAGTAAACATGATGTTACTGTATTCTAGACTAAATGTGAACATGCATTAATTCATCTCACTCACAAAAAAACAGATTTACTGTTCCTCAAAAGGAATAAAAACAGTGAAATGCAAACTCATAATATGACGCAAACCTGCAATAATTAAATATGTTAAATAAAACAAATATTCTTTATGTATTTAATCCTATTTTATTTACCAGTGTCTTTGCTGCTGACCTTCGATGATGCAATTCAACCATACTATTAGGCAAAAATTACTTTAGATAAATTAACATTTGTGCTTTTTTATAGCTGAAGAGTGATCTATTGCATAAATGTACTTTTCTTTCAGCCTGAGGTGAATTCATTTTACTTTTGATGTAAAAGGGCTTTTACATTAGAATTGTTTTATATTAAAAACAAAGAAGCAAGCCCTGCCNAGATGTAAAAAGTAACGCAAAAGTAATGTAACGCATTACTTTCCATAAAAAGTAACTTTTTCGGGGAGTAACGCAAAATTGTAATGCATTACTTTTAAAAGTAACTTTCCCCAACACTGTTTGTAAGTTTCATAAATAAAAAGTACAGAAATTAACAACATTTTGAACCAAAAGAAAAAAAAAAAAAAACTATGAATTGGATTCAGAATGATATAATCTAAACGTAGATGGAGTCGATCAACACCCCAAAGCTTGACCGTTATTATTACCTCTTTATTGGTCAACATTTTATTTCATAACATTTTGATGCTGTTTTATGTCTGAGGATCCTGTTAGATTACATGTGGGAGCATCTGTTATTTCAGTTTCTTCACTTGTGTTTTGTTGGAATTTCTGTACAGAAGAAGTGGACTAGTGCCCCCTACCGTATAACAATGAAAACACAGATTCTAGGAGCACAAGTATAGCTTAAATATATTTAGACTTTTTGTAAGTATAAGTCAAGTGTACTTAAATGTCATTTTAAGTATATTTCTGAAAAGTACATAAAGCCCATTTTGAAGAAGTACATAAAAAGTAGACTAAAAGTATACTTTCCTATTTTAAGTTTAAAAGAAGTATACTAATAGCACACTTGAATAAACTTCTTCAAAACTCCAAAGCTTCAAAACGTACCTAACCAGCACATTTTTCAACAGGGTAGTAACTAGTTTGTTGCTAGTCTAAGGTGGTCTATAAGTTTTTAACAACTTGACTAAGATAGTTTACTAGGAGGAAACTAGTTGTTGTCCTACGAATAATCCCTCTTGACCAATCTGGACTAGATAATAACCATATATCACTAGCATAGACCATCTTTGCCTGGTTTACTTGAATATGTGTTTTTTTTAATCTGGTTTATTGCTGGTCCATGGTGATCTATCAGGTCAACCAGTTGGTAGTCAAGCTGATCAATCATCAAGACCAGTTTGGACTAACTAATGCTATAAATGAACCACATAGATCACAATGTATCACAAGAATTAGCTTCTAGTTGAATTTTCCAGTGATGCATGTGACAAAATGGCAAAAAAGTTCCCGCTAACACATGCACGTATGAATAAACACACTTCACCTTGTTTCTGTCACCCATCTGTACCTCATTCTCTCTAGAAAGCGAGGTCTAAATATCTCAGTTACACAACAACGTCAAACAACAGCACCTCAATCTCAGCGTGGGTCTGGGGAAGACTCTGCCGCGCTGTCAGGGTCAAGTTCACAGCCAGGTCTGAGATTTTGGGTGGGCTGGAATGGAAGATCAGGACCGACTGAGTGGCAGCCATTTATTGTTGTTAGAAATGGAGAAGTTTGAAGCTGGTCAGTAGCGACGCAGGACAGAGGGAGGAAAAAAAAAAAAAAAAAAAAAAAAGAGCGTCTGGACTGCATTACAGCTCTGGCACTTTCTTTCCAAAAAAAAAAAAAAGTCTACACAAAGTCTCGTTTTGTCTTAGAGTTCAGCACACTGCCTGTTCTGTTTAAACCTTCCCTTGGTATTCAACTGATTTAGGGCAAACATGCAAGTTTGAATTCATTTAAAACATCCAGTGTGAAAAGTCATCCATATATCGTTAAGGCCATGCTTGAGTATTCCAAACAATCTAATCATCACTTTATAAAAGACCAACCACAAATAATACAAACAAAAAAAAACTGAGGAAAATCAGCAGTGCAAAACAATATTTACAAGGTGTGTACAGAGAAACGGTGTGGTAATTATGAGTGTCTACTTCATTTTGTGATGGGAAAATAGGCCTTTTAAATTTGATTAGGCCTCCATCTAAACAAGAGCATGCAAGATAATAAATATTTAAAGGGTGTTTTTGTTGTTGTACTTGATGGCTTTGACTTGTTGAAGTTTTGCGTCTCCAATAACAGGCCTCTCGGGTTGCTGCGGTTTGGTTTTCTTTTGTTCACGGATGTTATTTCTAGAATGTGAAGTGTTGATTCTTGAATTCCAGCACACCTGAGCACATTCCTGCGTGTAAATCTGTGGTTTGTGAGGTGTGAAGTCGTAATAAATCACAAGAACATGCTTCTCCTGTTGTTCTCTCATGCACATATTGCAGAAGTTTAATAGATGTTTGTTAGAGGGGGCCATATTTAATTTGAAGCAAAGGCTGTGTGGAAACTGTTTACTGTACGTGTAAACATTGAAAATATGTCTTTACACAAACGTTCAATACACAAACTCTGGGTTGTGAAAATTAAATGAACTGTACTTTCAACTTTCAATCAGTAAAGTAGATAGTCAGTATTTTATATAATGTCACTTCTCAAGTGAATGTATCTTGTTTTAATGCTTTATGAAACATTTTAACTGGAAAAAAGACAAACACACTTTGTACAATACTGCAAAATGTTAACTATTTTACCAAAACAAGAAGGCTATTTTTTATTTAGTACTGACCTGAATAAGAAATTTCACATAGAAGATGTTTCCACATAGTCCACAAGAGAAATAATAGTTGATTTTATAAAAAACAAAAGACCCTGTTCAAAAGTTTACATGCATTTGATTCTTAATATTGTGTTGTGACCTGAATGATCCACAGCTGTTTTTTTTTTTGTTTTGTTTTTTTGTGATAGTTGTTCATGAGTCCTTTGTTTGTCCAGGACAGTTACACTGCCCGCTGTTCTTCCGAAAAATCCTTCAAGTCCCCCAAATTCTTCGGTTTTTCAGCATTTTTGTGTAGGACTCATATGCAACTATTACAGAAGGTTCAAATGCTCCATGATGCTTCAGAAGGAAAAACGATGCATTAAGAGCCAGGGGGTGAAAACTTTTGAATTTAAAGATCAGGGTAAATTTAATTTATTTTGTCTTCTGTGAAACATGTAAGTATCTTCTGTAGCTTTAGAAGGTCAGTACTTAAAGAACAAAATATGATATTTAGGCAAAATGCACATCTTCATTCTCTTCAAAAGTTTTCACCCCCCAGATCTTAAAGCATCGGTTTATGAACAACTATCACAAACCAGAAAAACACATCTGTGGATCATTTAGGTAACAACACAGCATTAAGAATCGAGCGTATGTAAACTTGTGAACAGGACAATTTTTATAAATTCAACTACTTTTTTCATTTGTGGACTATATGGAAACATCTTTTATGTGAAATATCTTATTCTGGTCATTACTAAATAAAAAATGACATGCATTTTGTACGATCCCTCTTATTTTGGTAAAATATTTAACATTTTGCAGATTCTGCAAGGTGTATGTCAACTTTTGACCTCAACTGTATATTAATTAAAATATGAGTTTTTGCACTGTGCTCTTCATGATGATTATTTATACTTCCAAGCTCCAAAAAGAGACCGTAAGTGTATCATAAAAGTACTTCACATTAAAGTTTTTCTGTGAGACCTAGTAGCTTTGTTCACAAAAAATCCTCCGAAAGCTCATTTACATTTGCGCTTCATTAAAAATACGCACCATGTTTGAAGCCATTGTACCTGATATCTGAGAGCTACAGAAAATTGGAAGATTATTAGTGAACAACAACTTTATTATTCGTCATTTCCTCTTGCAAATCCATTAAATGGCTTCAGACTTTGTGTATAGCGTATGAGAGGTTTGGACTACTTTTGTGGCACTTTTGTGGCACTTTTATGGTGCTTTCTGGAGCTAGTAGTAGTATAAACCACCACACATTTTAATCGCATGGCAAAATACCGCTCATATATTCTGCTTGAACATTTCCTTGTGTTTTTAATTCAGTCATACAGGGTTGGAACAACATAGGGGTGTTTAAATGATGAAAATTTTCCATTTATGGGTGAACTATTTCTTTAACTGTGAAGGCTAGACTAAAGTCTTTTGGTGGTACCACCGTCTAACTGAATCACCCCATTCCTCTATTTTGCTTTCTTGTTAGTTTTGGAAGCTTTCGGCTCAGATGTCTAATGCGGTCCAGTCCACCTCAGCCCCTGTAGGGCTCACGCGAGCGTAACCCGGCCCCTTTTGATCTTGACTGTGAGTTTGGCGAGCTTTGATCCGCCGTGATGACTGCGTCTACATGTGGTCCTGATTCTGCGTTTCCTCCCTCGACCCTTTGCCCTCTTTCTGACTGTACACCTGTGAGGAGTTTCTGCCCTGTTCTTACCTGTTCATAAATGTGTCTCCTGATTGGATGGAAATGATAAACACACTGGGATTTATGTGGGTCTCGTAAATGAGAGTGAAGACGGAGACGCGAATTCCACCGCCACACCTGCGGACAAACACGCAAACGAGAGTAAAACACACCTGGAGATGATTCAACAGAACATGTGATGCATTACACCATTTCAAAACGGCACTTATAGTACACCTGAATCAACACTTCAAGACTTTCTTGTAGACCCATTGTTTGATTGAACTGTCAAAAAGACATTTTATTTTATTAAAAGTGACATGAGATAAATCTACAATGGATTTGGGGAATATAAACTATGGTAAAACCATGGTTGAAAAAAAAGGAAAATATAATAAAGACATTTTGAAACAAAACTGGATTAAAAATTCACTTCCAAAAAGAAAAATTAATCGCATATGCAACAATGTAACAAATGTAACAATTCTGACATTATTTACTCACCTGTATGACCTTCCAACCTCTTTTTTTCTGTAAAACACATAAAAAGAGGTTAGACAGAATGTCCATGCTGCTCTTTTCCACACAACAAAAATGGTGAATTATATGACCAAACTTTAAATATGCACCATAAAAGCAGTCCATATGTGACCCTGGACCAGTCAGAAGGGTCCATTTGTTTTAACTGAAGCTTTAAATAAGCTTTCCACTGATGTTTGGTTTGTTAGGATAGGACAACATCTGGCCCGACATACAACTATTTGAAAATCTGGAATCTTAGGTGAAAAAAAAAAAAGAAAAATCAAAATACTGAGAAAATCACCTTTAAAGTTGTCTAAATGAAGTTTTTAGCAATGCAAAAAAAGTATTGATTTTATTTATGGTAGGAAATTTACAAAATATCTTCATGGCACATGATCTTTAATTAATATCCTAATGATTTTTGGTATAAAAGAAAAATCGATAATTTTGACCCATGCAATATATTGTTGGCTACTGCTACAAACATACCCGTGCGATTTGAGACTGGTTTTGTGGTCCAGGGTCACATATGATATTTTATGGGTCAAATATTTCTAACATAATGAGGTCATGTGACAACATCGCATACTACAGCTCAAAATGTCCATCACTGCATACTGTAAATAGCTTTTTGCATATTACTTTTTAAACTATCAGGCACCCATATTAAAGAAAAATCACGAATGAAATACCACAGTAATTAACTAGACACCAATATGATATTTTAGAAAAGCAAACTGACTTCTACTTACAGTAAGCATCCTGTTTCTCAGATTTTTATCCAAAAACGAATAAAATAATTAAACTCTGCTCACATCTGTAGTCTGAAATGAAAAGAAAAGGTCAAGAGAATAAACTCAAGCTCTTCTCAGTCACTTCTCCAAAGACGAAATGATCTGAGCTTCTATCCACATTCATTTTATAGGTTTTTAATATTAACATTCTCATTTGTGTCTGTTTTCAATTATTCTAAGGAAAAGAGAAACATCTGAGACAAAAGTGATACTTGCTGTAAATAAATCATGACTGAAAACTCGATTAAGTCTCCTGAGCTTTAAACGAGCAGCATATGAGCAATAAACTACTTTTTCTGCTGTAAGCTAGTTTTCTCCACACAACGCCAAAAATAACCTTTAGTCCATAATAGAGATGGAGTCTCATCTCATTAGTGAAACAGGAGCCGTCTGTAAGTGCAGTCAGTACACTTCACAATCACAGATTTACAAGCAATAAAAGCTCTAGTGATTTCAGATTGTTATTGTGAATCAACAGCACCCATTTGTTTTATACCCGCGCAGGGATTGTTTGATCTTAGCGTGACATTACAAAAACAATTTATGGCCGTCCATTAATGATGCTAATGGTAGCTTTAAAACATCTTTGCTATTTAAACCGCTACACAACACGAATAATGTCTGCTGTTTCACGTACTTTACGATGATTAAGTGTCACCTGACAGCCAATATGTCTCTCGAATACAGTCCCTTGTCAAGTCGCAACCAGACGATGAACTCTGTTGTGTTTACATTGCGTTGTAGCCGAAAACTATTAGCGTCTCAAAGTTACTAGCATACTGCAAAATTTCCACTCGTGAATGTTAAGAGAGATTGATTTTAAGTACACAAGACAGACGTTACAGTCGTGGTTGTTTATATGTTATTCTGGACGCATTTTCTGTTAGATGATATGATTATTAAAGTACATATGTAAACAACGTGTAAATTAACTGTATTATTCCAAATCAAATTACATTTTATTATATGTAGAGACATAGTTTCAGATTAATTGTTTTACCATTTTATTTTTACATTACATGCCTTGTAAGATCGTAACAGTACAAAATGCTTCTTATAAATTCAATTTAATGCTAATATTATGCTTATCTACAAATATCCAATATATCAATAATACAACTAAAATACAGAAAGTGCATTAAAATGTGGATATTTGGTATTAAACAACAAGTTGGAAACATTTAATGACACTGCCAAACCAAAACTTCCCTGTCAGAGTAGGAAGTGATTATACAGAGTAATCATAAAACAATATTACATAATATGTCTTGCTTTGGCAGATGTCAGGTTAATGGTTAAATCAGACAGCAGTTAAAAGAGGTTTTAAAGCAAGGAAATCAGAGGACACGTTTAGAATAGCATACTGATCTTGCTATTTACCCATGCAGTATGCTTACTGACAATAATATTGTAGGCCTACTCAGATACTTTTGCTAGATTGTGTAGGAAATAATATTTTGTGTTCAGTAGTTCAAATATACCTGGAATGAGCTATTCCTTGTCAATCCCATTCATTCAAATGCAGTCTAATGAGTGTATAAAATACACAACCTTGATGCTAGATGTTTGCTTCAGTTTCTTCAGCATTTCCATTATGGATTGAGCCAATCACCTGAGCTGTAAATGTCATGTGACCAATCACATGAAGTCTTCGCAGCAGCTATATAACTATTGCTGTAAACTTTAGTCATTTACTTATTTATTTATTGATTTAAAGGTAAATCATTTGCCATAATATAATGTTTTCGTGACTTGTTGCTTGCAAAACTATTTTTTGAGAATTCACAGCTATTTTTGAATGGAGAAAACAGTGTAGTTTCAGCATCTACCAGCAGGGGCAAACCGGAGTAACTAGCTAAAGATGTGTATATGCACTTTTCCGGCAATGACTGTATGGTTTTGAGATCCATCTTTTCACACTGAGGACAACTAAGGGACTCCTATGCAACTATTACAGAAGGTTCATACACTCACTGATGCTTCAGAAGGAGACACGATGCATTAAGAGCCTGGGGGTGAACACTTTTAAACAGAATGAAGATGTGTACATTTTTCTTATTTTGCCCTTCAGAAGCTACAGAAGATACTTACATGATTTACCCTGATCTTCAAACTCAAAACGTTTTAACCCCCTAGCTCTTAATGTATTGTGTTTCCTTCTGAAACATCATGGAGCATTTGAACTTTCAGTAATAGTTGCATACGAATTTCGTAATAGTTGCATACGAAGAAGTTGAATCTCAAAATCATACAATCATTTTTGGAAAGGGTTCAAATACACAAAAATGCTGAAAAACCAAAGACTTTGTGGAACCTGAAGGATTTTTCTGAAGAACAGCAACTTAACTGTTCATGACAAACAAGGGACTCATGAACAACTATCACTAAACAAAAAAACACATCTGTGGATGATTCAGGTAACAACACAGTATTAAGAATCAAGTGTATTTAAACTTTTGAATGGGGTCATTTTTACAAATTCACTATTATTTTCACACGTGGACTATATGTAAACATCTTTTATGTGAAATATCTTATTCAGGTCAGTGCTAAATAAAAAATAACATGCATTAGGTATGATCCCTCTTATTTTGGTAAAATAATTAACATTTTGCAGATTCTGCAAGGTGTATGTAAACTTTTGACCTCAGCTGTATATTGTATCACATACTGTTATTTTAAATAAAAATAGTAAGCAGTAGGCTGGTATTACATTCCAAACATACATGGAATGTAATACCAGCCTCCAAACATGTTCTGTATGAATTCCTTCTGTATTGCAGGACATAATAGTCTTCGTTCACCAGTTGGAGTAAATTACACAATGAGATCAAGAAGCTAATGTGTTGTAGGGTGACCCAGTTTGAGTGGCCCAACGGGGTCCAGCAGAGCCCATCTGTGAGTCATTAGACGCTGAAAGGCCTGAGCCAACCGGCGATTCCTTTAAACCAGACCAGATTCAGTCCAACAACCTCAGATACTTCAAATGTTTTATATTCGGGAAACCAGCAAACCCTCCCCCCAGAGGCATTTCAGAAATAAATCCAGGGCAAAACTACATGCATATGGATGAGGACAATGTTTTTGTGAGAAAAACTCAAAACTCACTAGCAAAGTATATAGTAGCCATTGCAGAATGAAGCACATTTGGACGCAGCCATAGTGTAAGACACATTTATCTTTGAGAACGGCACATTCTTGGCAAGACTCAAGAGTTAAAGCAAAATTAACGATGGAGAGACAGACTGTATCAAAGGATGTACATGACGACTTGGCAGCAGACGCATGAATGAGCGTCCATGAGTGTTTGAAACACTGTTGTTGAGGTTGTAGTTCACTAGCTTGGCTCCAGGCATTGATCTGACTTTAAAGCAGCTGCCTGATATTCACAGTCTGGATGCTAAAGCACAGATAAGAAGAGACCTTAACTGTTTACTCAGGACTGCCAACATTTCCACCTCTTGTGTTGTGGAAATCCATCTCACAACATATCTCATGTTTTAACATTCTGGGGCGGAGACTGTGTCCTTCCTGTCTCTGACTTGTGTTGTTTTCTGGCTGATATCTGTCTTTTTCCCATGCTGTTGTGTGGTGAAGTTGGGAGCCACCTGAGCAAATGGGTGTTGAGCGGTTTACCCACCACCCAGATTTATGGTCCATTTCCCTTCACGGCTGAAGAGCTCCATCTTCTATCAGCTGTTCTGGTCTGATCTACGGTTACTCTGGCAATGTGACAACCATGTACATTAAAAAAGATAGGTGAGGTCAGGAGGTCAAATAGCTGTTACACACACACAAACAGACATGGAACATTAATCACTGTACATGCTATCAAACTAACAGGCGGAAAAGCTGTTTCACACATGTCACTATGACAGGGAGCAAACCTGTTTGCAAAAATACATGTGTTAGGTTTACATTTATTCATACTTTAGAAAAATTGCAGACAGCAGAAGCATATTAAGCTATGATTGCACACTGCAAAATAGCCTACAATAATTTAAATTAATTAAATCAAATATAAATATATGAATTTTAAAAATGTTTGGATATTTAGTTAATTTTACAGAAGTACTACTGTATTACGATTTTTTTTTTTCAGTGAAAATACTAAGCATAAATTAGAGTCTCATGCATGCAAATATGCACGCAGACACCAAAAAAACAGTTCTTAACGTAAAAAATGACTATTTTTAAATGTATTTACATTATGTTATTTCACCATTTGTTCTTTTGTGGATAGCAATACCAAACGTTTTTGGACACAACAGCAAGATTTTTAAAGAAGTCTACTCTGCTGCATGTATTTAATCCAAAGTAGAGCAAAAAGGAAAAAAAAAAAAAAAAAGATTTTAAAGCTGAATTTTTAGCATCATTACTCCAGTCACATGATCCTTCAGAAATCATTCTAATATTCTAATTTGAATATTCTATTAAAATTTTTACTCACCCAACCTCAGTGCTTAAACAATAATTATTTATTAAACTACACTTCCAGTCAAAAGTTTTTGAACAGTAAGATTTTTAATGTTTTTTTTAAAAGAAGTCTCTTCTGCTCACCAAGCCTGCATTTATTTGATCCAAAGTACAGCAAAGACAGTAAAATGTAGAAATATTTTTCTACTTAAAATAACTGTTTTCTATTTGAATATATTTTAAAATGTAATTTATTCCTCTGATTTTAAAGCTGAATTTTTAGCATCATTACTCCAGTCACATAATCCTTCAGAAATCATTCTAATATTCTGATTTGCTGCTCAAAAGACATTTATTATTATTATTATTATTATTATTATTATTATTATGTTGAAAACAGCTGAGTAGAATTCTTTCCGTTTTCTTTGCTGAATAGAAAGTTCAGAAGAACAGCATTTATCTGAAATAGAAATCTTTTGTAACATTATAAATGTCTTTATCATCACTTTTGGTCAATTTAAAGCATCCATGTATAATTTCTATTATATAATTTATTTTTTAATATATAAAATGTAATATATTGCTGCCTTTGTCTATACCTTAAAATACAGCGATCAGATGTCAAGCTAAATAAAATAGTTCTGTATGATTAAAATATTGAAATTTAAGTCGTTATTCACCAAGGGAACAATAGCATTTGGCATCATCCCAACAAATTTAAAGGATGAACATACAACCGCATTTGTGATCGTTTGAAGCCGCATTTAAACTGCATTTTGGAAGTTCAAAATCAGGCACCATAACAGTCCATTATATGGAGAAAAATCCTGAAATGTTTCCCTCAAAAAACATAATTTCTTTACGACTGAAGAAAGAAAGACATGAACATCTTGGATGACAA
>JAHKKF010530103.1:6631-20977 GCA_019740295.1 Labeo calbasu | reverse complement strand
CTGAAATGTTTCCCTCAAAAAACATAATTTCTTTACGACTGAAGAAAGAAAGACATGAACATCTTGGATGACAAGGGGGTGAGTACATCATCTGTAAACATTTGTTCTGGAAGTGGACTTCTCCTTTAATGCAACTCATGTTCATATGTAAATCTGAATATAAGGAAGAGAGAATAAGAAATACTGGCATAATTTTTAGAAAATAATAAGTAAAATTTCAAATATTTAATGCATACATTACCATTCAAAAGTTGGTAAGATCAAAAATACAGTAATATTGTCAAATATTATTACAATTTAAAATAACTGCTTTCTATTTAAATGTATGTTACAATGTAATTTATTCTTGTGATCAAAGCTAAATTTTCAGCATCATTACTCCAGTCTTCAGTGTCACATGATCCTTCAGAAATCATTCTTTTGTGGAAGCATTGATATGTCTATCTTTTCAGGATTTTTTGATGAATAGAAAGTTGAATTTGAAATTGACATTTTTTGTAACATTATAAATCTCTTGAATGTCACTTTTGATCAATATGTTATAGTATCCACAAAAATATCTTTTGAACAGTGTGGACTACTTTTGTGGTACTTTTTGGAGTTTACAGTCTTATGGAAAAAAAGTTGTATGGAAAAGAACTGTAAATATTCCTCCGAACTCCTTTTGTGCTCCACAAACGAAACAAAGACATACAGCTTTGGAACAACATGAGGGTGAGTAAACGATTTCATGATTTTCATTTTTTGGCTGAACTATTTCCTTAATGTCAAAACAAAGACAGAAGGCTAGTGTAATTCTGAAACTCTGTGGTGTGTCTCAGGGGCGTCTGCCAAGAGCACATCAGACTGCAAGAACATGTCAAACTTTGTGTTTAGACCCTCCAAAACGGATCGCAGTTGGACCAGAACACCGTCTTCAAAATCCAAACTCTGTTCTTCCAACTGGAACACACAGGGCTCTGTTTTGTGGACATCTTCTTATGTATGTGCTGGACGTGTGAGCACGTAAATACCACCGTGGTTCAGGCACCTCTCCCTTTACCCAGAATTCCTCTGTCCCACTTCCCTTGACGTCACAGCTAGAGAAAGTGGGGCCACTCGTGGTCACTGTGGAAGAGGAACAGCTCCGAAGCGGCTCGAGGAATTTTAATGGTGGAGTTGGAGACCACTGCAGAGAGAGAATGACTTTAGGGTTTGGACGGCCTTGTCGGAACTAAGCGATTTTTGCATGTATGTAAGTGTGTGGATCTTTAGAGAGCGTTTGTCTGTCTTTCTCTTTTTAGAGCTGAGCTCCATGCCAAATCTCTCCATCTGGAAGCATGATCATGGCATACAGCAGTTAATGACAGGCTTCAAAACATCCCAGAGCAATCAGTTTTCGCATGTAAGCATATCAATTCACTCACTGTCTTTGGCCTCCTGTAGTTGGACTGAAGCCGCTGATGTCTCTATATCCTAACAAAAGCATTCTTTTTAAGAAAAAACAGTATCTTTTGGTTAAATATTATTCACTCAGATACATGAATTATGATGTATTGTGGTACGTTCAAAATAGCATACTACACACACTAATCAAATCATTTTATCCTGATCCTGATTCAAATTTTTGACCGACAGCTCTCTGAAACAGTGGATCCGTATCCTATCCGTGTAATGTAAATTAATAATGTGAGTTAGTATTCATTTTATACAAATAAAAGACAGAAATTAGTTCTTTGTGCTTACACAAAGAACTAATACACTAAAATCATTTTCGAAAAGTTTTCATAGCTCCCCACAACGTCTCTTACAGGAGTGACTCCGTAGCTTGTGACTCTTTTTGAATCATTCCATAAAAGATTCAGCTCACATTAGACAGTTACCCAGGTTTTTTAATTCACTGGCAAAATGGCTCATAAGAGTCATCTGTCCGTGAATCGGACTGGTTGTGTGGGTTTTTGAAAAGGTAAAAAGAGTCATTTGTTAGTGAATCGAATTACACTAGTCGTGCTGTATGTTTTTGAGTCAATGACATAACCGGCTCATACGAATCATGTGTTCATGAATCGGACTAAACCAGTTGTACGGTATATTTTAATTCACTTAAAAGGATCTGTCTATTATTCTACAACTATTATATATTGTGTCATTGACTAGAACCGGCTCATACAAGTCATTTGTTCATAAATCAAGCTCTAATCTGATTTCGCTTTTTTTACTAAAAAGAATCGGATCGTAAGAGTCATTTGTTCGTGACTTGAATTACACTAGTCATGCTGTATGTTTTTGAGTCATTGAAAAGAACATGAGTATATTATACTCATACAAGTAATTTGTTCATGAATCAGACTAAACTAGTTGCACGGTATATTTTAAATCACTAAAAATAATTTTCTCATAACAGTCTTATTTGTGAATCTAATTAGACTGGTCGTGCTGTAAGTTTTTTTGCCATTGACAAGAACCAGCTCATACGAGTTATTTGTTCATAAATCCAGCTCTAATCTGATTGCACAGCATGTTTTGATGCACTAAAAAGAATTAGGTCATAAGAGTCATTTGTTTGTGAATCGTTATTCACGCTGTATGTTTTTGAGTCAATGACAACCGGCTCATACGAGTCATTTGATCACAAACTGGAGTAAACTAGTTGTACGGTATATTTTAAAGTACTAAAAAGAATCTGTTTATAACTGTAATTTATTCGTGAATCTGATTAGACTAGTCATGGTGTAAGCATTTGTGTCATTGACAAGAACCGGTTTATTCGAATCATTTGTTCAAAAATCGAGCTCTAATCTGATTGTGCAACATGTTTTGATTCACTATAAAGAATCGGGTAATAAGAGTCATTTGTTCGTGAATCGAACTGCACTAGTCATGTATGTTTTTGAGTCAGTGACAAGAACGGGCTCATATGAGTCATTTCTTCACGAATTGGACAAAATTTGTTGCATGGTATATTTTAAATCAATAAAAAGAATCTGTTCATAACAGTCATTTATTTGTGAATATGATTAGACTGGTCGTGCTGTAAGTTTTTGTGTCATTGACAAGAACCGGCTCACACCAGTCATTTGTACATAAATCGAGGTCTAATCTGAGCCTGCGTCACAATGTACATACTATCCTCCCTAACTTCTATGTGATACCAGTAAATTTCAGTACTATTTAGGGCAGATAGGGTGGATAGTATGCACACTGGGACGCAGGGTGATTGTGCGCTATTGTTTTGATTCACTAAAATGAATCAGGCTATTAGAGTCATTTGTTCGTGAATCGGATTACACAAGTTGTGCTGTAATTATTTCATTGACAACAACTGGCTCATACATGTGTTTATAAATTGAATTAATCTGATTGTGCGGTAGCCCATGTTTTGATTCACCAAAAGGAATCGGCTCATAAGAGTCATAATTCAGACCAACGTTACAGTAGTCGCGTTATATGTTAACGGCTACTAGACCTTTTTAGCACAGATAAAAATTATTTCTTACCTTTGTTTTGTGGTAAAGTGTCTTTTTATCCAGTCACATTCAGTTCAGACCGTAGGCTCAAAACTCGGTAAATGATTAGACCTATTTCTTTTGCCGTGGCACTGTCTCTCAAATTCAAACGGAGCAGTTGGAGAAACGTTGGGAGTAACAATGCGCATGCGCGACAAATTTACCGCGCAGGAAACTAGAGCAAAAGAACAGGTAAACGACGGCGTTTTTCACTTGACTGACATTTTTTTTAGTTATGTGCCTAATAATAAATATTGTCAATAAAAGATAAGTATTGAAAATGTAATAGCAAACAACTGAGTCGCTGTGGAAACTTAATTGTTTAAACGCTATTGTTTTAGAAATTAACCTTTCAGACTTTTTTTTTCCCACAAAACGTATTTAAAAAAAAGCTAATTACCTATTATTATTTTTGTGATAATAGTATGCCACTCACAGAATAAAATGTGTAATGTTAAGTGACAACCATGTAAACAATGTTAGATTGTTTTTCTTCTTCAAAGGGAATATATTTTTATAATCATTTTTCCATCAAATTTATCTTTCATATTCCTGTTCATACTCAGCACTGATGGCTGTCAGCTCCACTAATTCTCCGTCCTGACTGGGAAATGAATCTTGGCCCCGGTTTAAGTGGACGGCTGGTTTCTTTCATTACTCTAGGGGTTTGTTTGTCTTAACTGCCCGTTATTAGGACAGTGAACTTCCGAGCCCGTGCTGGAATGACTACCACATGTTTGTGCTTTGAAATTCCAGCCAAAACAAAAGAATAAAAATTCTCCGCACAATTCCCATGAGGAGAACTGCGGAAATAACCAGGCGGTCTTACAGAGTATGGAAATCCATGCTTTTCTTAACCGCACCGCCCGAAGGGTTAAAAACTCCTATGTAGACGGCCCATCCGGCACATTTGTGGAATTCTGCCCCCTGGAAACATTCGGGAATAATGCAAACCTGGAAATGAAACAATTTCCCTTTGGGGCCTACATACTGTACGTGAACTTGAAAGCAAGGCGGCCTCACTACAAAGCAAAACTCTAGTCAGATCTCAATGAAGGGTTAAAGTATCTCCTGGCAGTGATGGGCCAATGTGAGCTCCAGGAATCTGCTGGTATTTGGTCTTTCTGTGGCAGCCTGGGGCATCGGGTTTGGTCGGATCCAATCTGACCGTGTCTGGATGCAATGAATACCGCTGATGCGGTGAAGAGAAGAGGAGATATAAAACACACACACTTAAGATAAAAGGACCTGCGAGCTGCGGCTTGAAACATCTTGTCGGGTGTGTCTGTGGACATGCCACTCATTCCTGGTTGCAGAAAGTGAAACCAAATGAGGGTCTGTGTGTGGGTGGACTTGCGTGTGAATGTATGTGTTTTATGATAAGGTCTGGTGATAATGAGTGATGTATGATGGATTGGACAGGAGGAGAAACTGAGTTTCCTGAATCTTCCCGTCAGGGTGATTAACGCTTAAATTTGACTCAAATTTCAGGTACAGTAACATTCCACCAGAATCACCCTAAAGGCACAGCTCATGTAAATTTTGTATACTTTTCCATTTTCTGTCAATTGGTGCTTGTCTCTGAAAAACTTTGGGACCCTATTTGGGTCCATACTAAAGTATTCTACATTTTAAAAGCTGTTATGTGGTTCAAATGTTGGCTGCTATATGTGGCTCACTAGTCAGAGGAGCCCACACTCAAATCTTTGATATTCTGGTCCTTAAGTCCTGCTTGCAATAAATCTGTGGAAATGTATGTATGTAAGTATGTTTTATCATTTACCACACTAAATGCAGTCAAACTGCTTAGAAGAGTATTAACACACCTCTACTCAACAACAGGTTTATTTGGAAAGACCCACAACAACAAAATATGAGCAGTAGTAATAGTTGTATTGATACAATTTCTTACCACATATACATGTTATCTTACTATATTTACTGTTTATTATGATCACTTACAAAAGTAATAGCACTATACCAAATTTTCTAACACTCTGAATTTCTAAACTGAATTCAGAGGTGGGTTACATTTTCTACACTCTTAAAAATAAAGGTGCTTTAAAAGGTTTTTTGGTTCCACAAAGAACCATTCAGTCAAAGGTTCTTTAAAGAATCATCTCTTTCTTACCTTTTTATGATCTGAAGAACCTTCTTTCGCCACAAAGAACCTTTTGTGAAATAGAAAGGTTCTTCAGATGTTAATGGTTTTTTATGGAACCATTTAAACAAAAAAGGTTCTTCTATGGCATCGTGAAGCACCTTTATTTTTAAGCGTGTAAGGGATCAAGGTTGCAGAATACACCTGAAGAGATGTTGTTTATTTTTGTAGAGAGACCAAATGTTTTAGTTATATTTTTATTATTGAACATTGTCAGTGAAGTAAGACATTAAATGTGTTATTTGCTTACCTTAAGCAGTCCCATTGCAAAATGCATACAGTTATTTGTCAGAACATTGTGCTTTGGAGCTCATTGCCGTCATAACTCTATTAGAGAAGCCTTCACTAAAGCCATTTTTCGATTGGAGAACACGGAATGCATTGTCTTTGACGAAATTCATCACACCTACTTTAGACACTGTACCATCCACACATCCCACAGAGGCACTCATCAGTCCTGGTAGTCCTTGCTGTTGAACTTCTGGGTGTTAAAGTCCTTGTGGGTGCCAGATGTTACGAGATCAAAGTCTCCCATTTGTGCCTAAAACAATACATTATACAAATAGTTCACTTTACTTTCATAATTAACTGGTAATTAACTCATAGCTATGTACTGCATGTACAATGTATGTAACATTTACATTAATACATACAGCTATATAAAAACAACAGCATGAAAACAATAACTACATAGTGTGCTGAATTATACATTGCAGGATTAAATAGTAAACCTATTAACGAACAAACAAATTAGTACCTTTTACTTGAAATCTAGACTGGTGTGAAGAATCCATCACAGTCGACGTCGTTAACGAGTCATACACACATATAGAAAACAGTATTAGATTTAGTAGGTGTTGCCTCATCATGCTGTGGAATTTACTTTCTGTTTCCTATAGAACGACTATAGGATGAAGAAAAAAAATTTGACATTCATTTTACACGACTTTTTACTTTTTTGTTGTTTTTATAAGTATTACTCTTATAAGAATTCATAAGAATTGTGTGCTTTTTATGACCTGAATATAATTAAAATTCAGACTGACTTATAGCATCCAAAAAATAAATAAATAAAAACCGAAATTACCAACACCCACTGAAAAGCCCTGGAGGGATGATATACAACTATGGAGTGCAAGCAAAAAAAGTGAGAGACAGAAACTTAATAAAAAATCAGGTTCTTGTAAGTTGAAATCATACTTTTGTGGTGAGATGACCAGAAGCAGTCCATAAAAATGTCAGCATAGTTTCACTATGATAATATGATAAACTACACTACTTTATATTATAAATTAATATTACGTTAAATCAAGATATTTGAGATCAGAGTGAAAGTGAAATTTGATTTGAAGCAGGTATTTCCGATAATCTCTCTATCTTCTAAAAAGTGTAAGTCAGGCCACTGTTTTTGGCACTAGATAGGGACGAACTGGCTTTAGTTTAGGTAAGGGATCCATACCTGACAGGAAGTGACCCCTTTGCCAGTCCTCAGACAATAGAGTTTTGCTAAACGCTTTTAACGGGACACTTGTGATCCGCTGATCACAGAGAGGTCACAGGAGGTCTGTGGATTTACAAGGGACTAAATGTGGCTTAAAGGCCACAGAAACAACAAAATAAAGTGCACAAATGCTAAACTGTCAAATCTATCAATGGTTGTAACTTTGTTTTGGTAAGCCTTTTTCAAGTCTGATTTGACGTGACGAGGAAGGGGATCTTGTTATAATATTACCGCTCCTTAATCTGCACGTTTCCACCCATGGTGCCATATTTTTGGTAGTTGTTCTGGGTAGTTGTTTGGGTATTGCTAGGTGGTTGCATGGAAGTATATGGGGTGGTTGCTAGGGTGCTGTAAGTGGTTGCTAGGGTGTGGCTATGAAGATCATAGATCATTACTTATAGGTCACTTGAAAAGATAGTTTAAATGAGTGTGAGAGACAGTTAGGGGCCTCTAAGGGCCTGCATGTGTGTGTGTGAGAAACAGTTAAAATTCAAATTCACAAACATTCCGCCATTGTAAGTCTATGGGATTTTTTTGCCCACTTTTGGACATCATAGCTCCGATTGCTTAGAAAACATAGAGCTCACCTCTCCTCAATGAGCTGTTTGATTTGACACCTCATTCACAGGTCTATATTAAACGGTGCAGTAGCCCTGGTGAAAAAAACAGCATATGCTGGTAGGTATGTTTTGATGCTGGGATACTGGTTAGGTATGTTTTGATGCTGGTTTAAGCTGGTCCTTAGCTGGTCTACGCTGGTCCATTGCTGGTTTATGCTGGTCATGTTGCTGGTCAAGGACCAGCATAAACAAGCAAAGGACCAGAATAAACCAGCAAAGGACCAGCTTAAACCAGCATCAAAACATACCTAATCAGCATATGCTGTTTTTTTCACCAGGGAGGAGTAGTGCGCCAAAGTTTTGTCCAGAAGAAGAAGAAGAAGTATACAAGAAAACAGTAGTGATACCTTGCCTTTGGCAAGCACCACTAACAATCAGTGGGGAATTTTGAGCTGAAACGTCACAGACACATTCCGGGGGACACCTAAGACTTATATTACATATTGTAAAAAGGGGCACAATAGATCTCCTTTAAATGAAAGCACTATTTACATTAAGCTAAAACCAGTTTGCCTGGTCAAAAGATAAGGAATTCGCTTCGACCCTAGCCTGGCCCTTGTCCGACCACTTATCAGAATTCTCGGCCCAAGTCCGACCCGAGCCCGTCTTTTTTCCCCTTCTCCCGAAACAGCTTACTGTTTCAGCTATTAAAACAGTTAAGTTTTGTATGAAATGGCAAAGTGATTATATTTCGTTTTGTTATTTTATTAAATTAATTTAGAAAAAAGTTTGGAGCATTTTTTATTCACTAAATGTAAGTTTTTGTTTTTTAAAGTACCAATCAAGTGGGCAGTGACAGACAGTGAGTTTATCATAGCTTATGTTTGATCAGTTTAGCTTTCTCAATCATCACGACTTGGCTAAACTTAAATCTATAGATATAAAACAGCTCAAGCATATCACAATGTTAGTTTAAATGCCTAACCTATATAAATGTGCGCTGATGCATATCCAAGTGTTTGTGCGAAGTAGAAGCTAAAGCACGCTTTACATGGAGGTGCCAGCATGATCACTTGCATTGGCAACATTTCAAAATACGCTGTCATTTTTGCTCATTAAGGTAAGAGTTGACTTTTATTTTTTATTTTATCAACAAAAGGTTGTGCTTTTATAAAATAAAGAAAAAAAAACAGGATGCGCTTTCTGCAGTTTAGGTTTTGAGCAGGAATGCTTCTGATAAACCGAAACTCAGTGAATACTTGCCTTTCTGACTTGATAAATATATTAATATAAAGCTTTGAACAGCTCTTGGAAGAACGGATAGCTTGGTAATGGATATGAAAATATATTTGGTCTTGGCAGGATAGGTTTGCTATGCTGCTGAATTGCTGCTGCTGTTGGTTATTGATGTAGTTGTAGATCATTGCTGCTGCTGCTGCTGCTGCAAAGCAAGTACAGTAACTTGCTGCTGCCAATGCATATGGCGATATGGTGCTGTGAGTATTTAAGACATACTGCTGCTGCACAAATAGCACATAAATTAACCCGTAGCAGATGTATACAGGTGGAGCTGGGGAGGTAGAGGGTTTCAGAACAACTCTGAAAATGTGCTGCAAAATGCTCAAGTACTAGCCATTTAAACGCAAAGCAACAAGCTCATTGGCTGCGTATGCAACATGAACCAATCAGCTTGTGCCAAGTCACTTAATGCTGAGATAATCAGTTTATGTAAACAACCCATCAGCCTGTGCCATCTAGAGTTTCATGACAGAACTTGGCATAACTAATCATCACCACCATGATCACTCTTTTAAAACATTCTACTTCTTAATGTGTGTTTGTGTTATTGTGAACAATGCAATTTTTTTCCCCAAAAAGGTTTGATCTCATAGTATGTAATCAAAATATAGTTACTTGGCTCATCTAAACAAACTTATCAGAAAAAATCTCTTTTTTTCTGTAGAATGGCACAAACAATAGTTACATTGTATGTTAATTTGCATTTGTGTTTCCAGGAAACACAAATGTAAATAACATTAAAATCTACACTGACTTTTAGATCAACTGCATGAGCAACACTGAAATATATGCTGGTGAATATAGATACGTTTTAGACTAAAATGTAAATAAATAAATAAATAAAATAAAATAAAACAATCTATATACAAACTTTCACTGTTAAATCTCTTTCATTTTAATATTTTATTCAATCAATATTTTATTTTTGCATTCTGAAATATTAAACATATTAAGCATATAATTATCTCATTTGATATCCAATAAGCAATTACTAAAGTAATTCATTTTTATTTCATTTTCCTTTCTCTTAGTCTGTCAAAGGAATAGTTTCTTTCGTACGGATTCCCACATCTAAATTCCAGGAAACAAACAAATCAGTCAGAAAATGTTGTACCACAATAATCTAGTTTAATGGAGTTTAAATTAATTTTATCCAACATAGCAATGACAGAACGCTTTCTCACCTGTATAATGTGATGGGCTGCACTAAAGTAAACATTAAAGGTTAGATGAAGCAATATTGCAGCATACCTTTCTGGCATGGGTCCTGGTGAAAACTGCACAGAAGAAACAATTCCATTTAACACTTTTTTAGAGATCACTGACATGCTTATGAAAGTAATAAAACTTTGGTCACACTTTAGTTTGGGGACCAATTCTCACTATTAACTAACTAATAAACTATGACCTATGACTCAGTAAACACCTAATAACTGCTTATTAATAGTTAGTAAAGTAGTCGTTAAGTTTAGGCATACTGTAGTCATGCAAATAAGTCAATAATATGTACTTTATTATAAGTACTAATAAACAGCCAATATAATATGTATGCTAATAAGCAACTAGTGAGAATTGGACCCTTAACTAAAATGTTTCCAAAATTTTTATCTGCCTACCCCCAGAACTCTCAGTGCAAAATGCAAACAGTTATTTGTTATGAGATTATAGTCTTGATTATCATCCATTGCCTCCTTAATTTTCTGAGAGATATTTTCAGGGGGGCCATTCTTCAGGCGATAAACATAGAAGAGCTGGCCTGAGATGAATTTTTTCACGCTTATTTTGTCCACAAGCCCATGTTCATTTGGCGATAACTGACAACTTGAGCATTTTGAACGTTTTGAAGGTGCTGTTTTGGTTTGGATTGGATGGCCTGAAAAACACAAAGTAAATAATAAATAGTTAGTCTGTTGAACGTTATTCTTTGCAGTGCCTATGGTGCCAAATATATTTAGGAGCTATACATTTTTATACTGTTTTGATTACTATTTATATGCTGTTTAATTACTATATACTTTTAACAAAAATAAGATTTTTGCATTCTCTGAATTGCAGAAATTTAGGTAAAAAACACCAACAAGGTCCCAGTTGCCATGCAGTACACTGTAAAAAATAAAAGTTGTTTCCACTTAAAAAAGGAAGTGTTCGTGCTGCCTTAAAATTTTTAATTTAGTCGACATGAAATGTTAAGTTGTACTACATGAAAATGTGGCTATTTGAGTTGAGTAAACGTAAAATTTTAAGGCAGCACAAACACTTTTTTAAACTGAAACAACCTTTTGGTTGTTTTTACAGTGTAGATAGGGGTATGTTTTTTTTGTTTGTTTTTTTGCAAAGCAAATAACTTTAAAATAACTCTGTGTGTGTACCTGGTATTTATCACGTTATGGGGACCAAATGTCCCCAAGGATAGTAATACCAGTAAATTTTGACCTTGTGGGGACATTTTTTAGGCTTATAAATCATGCAGAATGAGTTTTTTGAGAAAATAAAAGTGTGCACAGTCTTCTGTGAGGGCTAGCTTTAGGTGTAGGGCGACCGAAAATACGGTTTGTACAGTATAAAAACCATTACACCTATGGAATGTCCCCATAAAACATGGAAACACAACAACAACAAGTCTACTTGATATAAATTGTTAATTAAAATAAATGATTTTAAGTTGATACACAGATAGTAAATGAAAATAATTAACTAGTGTATGTTTAAAAATAGTGTTTAAAAAACATGATAAGAGAATTGACTAAGAGAATCAACAGGGTGAGCACAGCTAGACAAAAAACTGTATGAAAATGTATGAAAGTTTTTATCTGTAGCACATTTTAATCACTACATCATTCCTAACGTTAATATTATTCTAAACTGTTGGGACAGTCTTAAGAATGAAGTGTGTGTGTATACAGTATATAATAAAAGAACTCCAAGATCTCTACCTGTAGATGTAAACTGAATGACTTCACTTTCTCCACAGTAAATTACAGCATGGAAAAACTTTTTACCAGGGACAAGCACTTTCCTCAGAATAAGGTCTCCTCTGTTAAGCTTTGATATGTTGTAATCATCACCTGAAGATTTCAATATGCATATGAATTCTTTACTGGCTTGAGCTAACGCCAAATTGATGACAGTCAAGTCCATTGTTACCTTAAAAAAAGGAAGAAGAAGTAAAGAAAAAGAAAGAAAGTAATATAAAAAACTTTTTATTACAACCTTTCTCAGTAATTTAGAGTTATTTTATATTTTAATCTGAAAATTTTGATATAACTGGAAAAAAAAATGGGTGGAATTATACTCACAAACAAACTTTTTTGTGAAGAGTCAGGCCTGAAGTGAAGTTCTGATGATTCTATCTAACATATGGAGTATTGTAGACTACACACGGTGTTATCAATCTGGGCCTTTTCAGTGGGCGTTACCGGGTATTCTTTCTGTTTTCTTCTTTTTGAGTGTGACAAAGAAGCGGAAAAATCTTTCAGTGAAATAAGGTGAATAAAAGGTAAAGGGTATCATACAAGCACTGTTTTATTGGGTTCACCTATTACCAACAGATATTAAAAACCGATGATATTGGAATTACACAATTCATAATTCAAAAAAAGAAAGAATCTAATTTAAAATGTGATTATTTAAATGTAATTTAGATTAACTGTATTACTTGAGGAACTATTTACTATATTTATTCATAATATCCCTTCCTTTTTGTGAGCTATTAACTTATTTTATATCTATTAGAAAAAAGGAATCATAATAGAAACATATGCATCATCATCCTCTTTTTCATTATAAAAACAATGATAAAAATCCACCAAGTGCTCTTTTTTTTTTAAATCCCCAATAATAATAATCACTTTCTCAAATCATGCGGACTAATCACAACTATTGATTGACACGGCCGTTTTAGCACAGACACGCCCTGAGTGAGCAGTGAACAGTCCGCCATTGTTTCCATGTCGGAACAGGGATGTACACAAGAATGTCTCAGATTGAGCGATTGAGGTGTTTTGTTGTCGGATGTAATAATGAACACAGCAGTCGTCATTTACTCCTGACATCTGAGCCACTGAAGACGCTGAGGATTACTTTCATTTTTGAAGGGATTGCACATCTGATCTGCCTAAATGCGTCTATGCATTAATTAAGAAATTAAGAAATTTTAACCAAAGTATGTTATAGACTTTTCACTGAGACCCTAAAGAATCATATCAACTTGTAGGGGATCTGATGACCCCTTTAAAATTGACAAAAATCGAACCTTTCATTGGAGAATAAGAATTTAAAATGGGGCAGGAGAGTCTCATTATGAAATAAATATGGTTCTATATTGCATGTTGGCCAAAATACTTTTTGCAACTTCCTTTTGCCAAGATAACAACTCTGAGGTTTCATCTATATCACCTGATGAGTTTGGAGACATGGCCGCGGGAACTAAGGGTGCTGAGGTTGCTGCAGCACCCCCCGCCACAGGGCCGGGTCTAAGATTTTCCTTGTGCCCCTCCATCATCCCCAGATTTTTTTTGTGTGTGTGTGTGATAATTTTGTGATTAATTATATAGTAAACTGACCAGAAATATAGTTCAGTTGTATTTTTCTTGCGCGCCAACTTGCGATTCAAACTTGTAAAAAACATTTATGCCCTTTTTGTGAGCCATTTTCCGAAGCTTTCTCTCTTCTCCAGACGGCCAATCTAATCTATTAACTACGCACATCATAAAGTTTTAGGTGAGTCATAAAATATTTTAATAAGACTGAATTTGCATTTAACCTGATAACATTTAATAAAAAGACATTTTAAGTTTAATTATAATGCCGCATGTCCATGATTATTCAAACAACTAAAAAATTATGAAGGGAGCAAAGAACATTTATCAAAGAATATCACTGAATTCAGTGTAGTGTGCGTGAAAGCACTTTAAAAAAAAACAAACAAAAAAGCTCCAGTTATAAGTAAAGCTCTCTGCAGTGTATGATAAATAAATCTCTTATTTACATCACATGAACAGCTGCACTTTGTTGTTTCTGACGAGAGAATTTGCCAAATTGCACTGACCAAAACTTCGGGGTATCAGCGATGTTAATATACTATATATAATATAGGGATGTGCATCTCCATAACTGAGGCCGATGCGATACGCATCTCGATGCATAGCCAACGATACGATACATTAAAGATACATGAAGCAGCTAGCGATGCGATGCGATACGATTCACCCCGTTACGATGCAGTGCAATCCGATTTCGATTCGATTCAACACGATTCGATGCAGTATGATGCAATGAAACAAATATGATGCTATGCACTTCAGTATGTTACAGATACTTTTATTTCTTTGTTTCAGACAA